>JANRGW010011997.1:59214-84015 GCA_024733675.1 Psilopsiagon aymara
ATCTCCAGGTTGACAGTGGGATGGATAGTGACCCTTCCATCTTTCTGGTTTGCTCCTGGATATGTTTTCTCATTGACTGAGGTTGTTGAGCCTTGATGCTGCAGGGGCTGTGCCTGGGTGTGTGGCACTTGGGGAAGTCAGTACTTTGTCCATCAACCCACATGCAAGTAGTCCTAGCCATGGCCTTATATGGACTAGAGGAACTAAATTTGCTTTGCTTCCCCAGTTTATCTTCCATCTGTCCTCTGCAGAGGTTTTGACAGCTTGTTATCTTTCTGCAGGGAGACCTTAGAGAAACTAAGGTAGTAGCACAAGGAATTTAACTGGATTCAAGTGCAGAAGGAGTCATTCATTTGCTAGATCAGCTGTAATAGCATTTTTCTTTTGCTCTGTGTCTGAGGGGTTTTGAATACTACTCTTATCCAACTGGCTGCTTTCAGGGCATTTTCTGCACAACCTGTCCAGGGCTATTGATTTCCTTTGACCATGTTGGGATTTCTCATGTTCAAGCAGCAGCCTCCAATTATTCATGTTAATGGGAGAGGACCAAGTAATATATGATGGCTGTCCCCTCCTTTTCTCACTTCAGTGTTTCAGTACATTTTGGGCTGCAGAAAAATAAATGCCTTATTGATCTCCTTTGAAGAATGAAACAGAATGAAAACTCTTTAATAGTATATCTTATATTTCTTTAATATACTAATAATTTTTGTAAACTAAAATTTCTCCTGTTCCTTTTCTGTGTGCACATATTTGAAATTGCTGTAGCACATTCTAGGATGAGACAAGGAGGGAGGCTTGTTGTGTGGGGACAGCTTGGAAAAGTTAGCTGCTGTGAACCTGACAACTTCTGGCATGGAGTACATACCATAGTATTTCAGTAAATATCTTCTGTTAGTTCTGGCTAAAGGCTGTTTCTCCACTAAGAAAGATGATCGTCATCTTTGGGCTAGAACCAATCACAAATTCTAATGAAAATTGGCAACTGCAGGCATGAAAAATCATTGATCCAAAATTTCATGAACTGTCTTTCATGTTCTGAGATAATTCTTTTTTTGAACTTCAGCTGAGGCTCTTTCTATTTGCTTACTCTTAATTTTGAACTTTTAGGAATAATTTTTGACTCTCTTCTGCCTTGGCAATGTGAAATCAAAAAAAGGAGCGAGAGATACGTAGTTAATCATGCAGCGTAACTGAGTGTTTCCAGGGTTGTAAAAGGAAGGCTAAAAAGGGATGAGGGGAAGATGGGAGAAAACAAAATAAATGAAGAGCTATAGCTTAAGTTTTTCCAAGGTTTAGATTTTTTCTGCATTTTCAGAAGAGAAAGGGACTTTGTAAAGTGCATGTAAGATACACTGGAAAGCTGAACTTCTGCACATGTTTCAAGCAGCAGCTAGTCTCCTACTGCTCATTAGGCATGGTTTTAAAAAAGTAGGGAATGCTGTTTAGTATTATAATCTGTTTCTAGTAAAGAAGAATTATTCAAAATGTCTGTTGGTCTGTCACCCCTGGGAGAACAGCAGATGTTATGTTTAGTTGTCCCATTGTGGGCATTATCTGAACAACTTAAGACTAAGTAGTCTAAATTGTCTTCCTCTCTATTTGGCTGCTGGGAACACTGGAGTTTTCTGCAGAAAATGATCTTTAACCTTGAGAGTTAATGAGATAATTTCAGCATGTGCTGATAGCTGGAACTTCTTATTCCCCACTCATGTAATTGGAAAGAGCTTGTTTGGATGTTGATAGTTTTGTGTAGTCCCCAAACTCAGCAGCTTCCCAGACCATTCTCTGACCTACCTCCAATGAAAGGTCATGCAGAGCATTGTGTCTTCTTCAGAGAGTTGCACTGTCTGCCCTTCCATGTCATGGGCATGGCAGTCCTGCTGCCGTGCATTGCCTGTGGATGAGGAAGGTTGGTCGCATTTCATCTCATTATTTAAACACGCAAATACTTGTTTTTTTCTGCGGAGATTCAGCTTGATACTTGTACCTGAATGACAGAAAATAATATTCTTGAGATCTTTATGCTCTCTGCTTTGCCTTTGAGCTATATTAGACCCTGTGTGCAGAAAAGACTTCTAAAAATTGTCTATTTGAGCACATGGGGTGGCATGACGTGGCCTTTTCCCAATTCTGCTTGGGATCTTTAACTCTTCTTGATCATCAGTGGCAGATACAAGCTCAGTGAAACATTAAATCGCAGAGATTTGATAGCACTTTTAAATGAGAGTGTGTTTCCTGAATGTATCAACATGTTTCTAATAATCCTAGTAAATGTTTCTGTCATGGAAACAAGTGCCATTAAAATTGCAGATGCTGTTAGTATTTCTTAATAGTTGTTCAGGACTATGTTCAGTCTGCCTTATTAACATCTTGGAGATGTTACTTATATTTTTTATTTTGCTGTGTCTTAAACTTAGTAGCGTGCACAGAGGCTGTTTCTTCCCACACGTTCTTTTTTAGTTCAGTTTTGCTGCATATAGCTATGAAAATGCATGCACATATGATTTCTGACAAACCCCTCCTCCCCCAAACTCTAAATCATAGAATCAAATAATAGTTTGGGTTGTAAGGGACCTTCAAAGCTCATGTACTCCAGCCCCCCTGCAATGAGCAGGGACATCTTCAACTAGATCAGGTTGCCCAGATCCACATCCAGCCTGGCCTTGAATGTCTCCAGAGGTGGTGGTGTAATCAAAGTTTTGTTGGCTATTATAACTATTATGCTTCAGTTAAAAATCTGTTTAAATAATTTCTGTAATGAAGCTGTGTGGATTTTGGTCAACACAGATTTAGATCGATCTCCAGGTGTGGATGACCCAAAATTATTGCCTTCTTCATCCTGGCAGTGGCCTGTGAGCTGGATGTAAGCAACCATTTTTATATCTCAGGAAAAGCCCCAGCTGGGTTTTTGACAATTCCTGTACTTCTTTGCAGTGGAGCAAGGCTGGATCTGGCTGTGCTTGCCTCAGCTTTGGGCAGCAGTGGCGAGGTGCCCAGTGCTCACTCACTGGTGAGGAGGTTCTCCACAGAGCCATGGAGACATGCCAGATTAACAGCCAAACACTTTCAGAGGTGGAGTATTCATCTGATGGCTGGCAAATATATATCTCTTCCCTCAGTGTTTCAAATATAAATAAGGTAAACAGTCATCATACATAACTTGTTCACTGTTCACATTGTTAAGATGCTAGTAGCATCCCTGCTGCTACCCATTATTTACCATACCCTGTGTACACACCATCTATTCATCCTATTGTGATGTCTTTACTAATGTAGAATGTAGAAGAGGTTTTTTTTTCCTCTTCTAAGACTCAGCAGAAATGTCATAGTTTTATTTTCCTTGCCATTTGCCCAGGAAATGGCCAGTGGGTAGGTATTCCTCCACAGAGGCAATGCTGGTGGGCAGAATGGAAGCTCTGCAGCCCTCTGGGCAGTGCAAACTCTTTCCTCTTTGAAACGTCGATTAGTGCAGTAATTAATGAGCCAGTAGATGCAGCATTAGGATTTTATAAGAGTAGGGAAGATGAGAGATTCCCATACCAGTTTTGCAAGGACTTGTGTCACAACAAATCCCTCGCTAGTTGCACGCATACCTGCCTAATTACAATTAAGCATGTTTAACTCTTCGGCATCTAGATATAATCCACATAGGAATTCCCACCTCATGTGTGAGGTGATGTAGTGATGTACGAGGCTGTGTTGGCAACAGATGTTGAAAGAAAGTTTATTCTAGTGTAAGTCAGAAATGGATATAGACTGACAAGTAGTTCTGAACCAGATATTTCTGGTGCTGTGGAGAAACCCTTTTTCCTCCCCGTAGAAAGGCACGCTGGTGGCTTGGGGACCGGGAAGGGGTCATGACATTGCAACCATAGCAGGTTTTGTCTGGCTGATACTCTCCTATGAAAGAACTGTAATGTGTATTATACACATTATATCATTCCTGCTTCTTTCCAACTGAGCTCTGCAAGTTGCAATCTAAATCCTATTGTTGCATCTGTGTAGCTTCCTTTCTGTCCAGTCAAAAGTTGCAGGCTTCTTCCTTGAAGTGAGTATTTCTGAACTTACCCAAACCATTTAGACCTTACACAATATACAGTTTTCACATCACTGCAGTATTTTCACTACAGAAGCAATTTTACCATTCAGTTTTAGGGGATTTTTGAAAGATTTGGGAAGAAAAATATCTGCCAGCTTCCTGCCTGTGTCTTGTATCAGTGAAGCATTATCAACTCAAAGCAGCTAGGAATTCGTTGCTGTCAATGCAAACGTTTGCCAGCACTGAAAATGGCTTGTGAATGAAGATGCAAAATACAGTCTCTTCATTATAACTAAACGTCAATGAGTCTTATTAAGAAAGCATGATCTTTGATGTATGCAGAGAAACTACAGCAGCAGTAAGTTGAGGAAGCTTCTACTGTTGAAGAGCAGCTGTTTCAAGAAGTAGGAAACAAATTTTGCAAAAAAGACAACATCTGGGTGACTGGAAGTGCATCTTTCCCGTGTTTGTAGCAGTAGTGTGAAAATAGTTAAAGAAGTAAACCAGCAGGTTTTAGGAAATCCATGAATGTATCCCAAAAACCTGAGACTGCAGCTCATTAAAACATACTGGAACATAATTTTTTGACAGAGATGAGTAGAACGTTTGTAACATCTGACATTTTTGTCTTTTCTTTTGGCATACAATGGTATTTGCATTTTAGAAAAAAGCTCAGAGAAAGACAAAGAGGGTGCAGGTAATTAAATTTTAATTTTAGTTTTAAAGCTTTTCCTCTAATTAGCTTTAAAAGTCAGCATCTAAATTGAGTTTCGAGGTGCAATCATCGTTTTCCTCCTGGATCTCAGTATTCAAAAGTAAGAAGAAAGGGTATTTGAGAAAGAGAAGGAAGATTGTTATTTTAAAGGCCTTTCAAGATAAGGATTTAACAGCATCTCATTACTAAGATATAACTGTGGCAGGTTGATGTTTTCTTATTTCTGAATTTCAAAGTCATTGAGCAGTCATGGTTGGGAAAATGGAAAACTTAAATTCTATTAAAAGAGCCTGAAAATGATCCTAAGAAGCTAAGGAAGGACTTTTTTCTTTTTCTTTGTAATATGACTTTTTTGGTAGCTTGGTTGTGGTTTTTTTTCACTGTCATCCATTCTTCCAGAGATGATCTTTTCTCTTGAGTTTTTAATTATAGGCATGCTAATCCAGTATCATGTATTTCTTAAACATATGCTAGCATGCAGTGGGTTTTTGTTTGTACATTTTACATAGACAAGTGTGTTTGCTGTGTTATGGTTAGGGACATATGCACACCTGTCAGATTCTGGAGGCAGAATCAAAAAGTTGCATGACCTGCCTCATTCATCTGCTAGAACACGTGCACTCTTAGTGCAGCGGTGCAGCCTCCTCCTCACTCCTGATGTGGCTGCCATGAGACAGTGATATGAGGAAAAGAGAATAATTGTGCTTTCTCATGATTTTAATGTGGGAATGCTTATAAATGTGCCGGTTTAAAGCTAAAGAAATAAGAAAGCAGAGAACAATCTTTGATAATATTGGAAATATGTCTATGAGGAAGTACATAAGATGTTGTTTGAAAATTAATAGCTGGAAGAATAACTGAAAACAGTTGGGTTTGTACATGAGGTAATGATAAGTGTCTGGAATTGTGTGAAGTTAATGATTTTATTTTTTTTCTCTGTAAGAGGAAAGGCAGTCTAGTTATTAAACCAAGTGCTCTGAATGTAGAAATACTAATTTTAGAAGTTGATGATTTAAAGCATAAACATATTTTCAAGCAGAGAAGTGCTAGTTATTTAAACTATGCCATCTTCAGCTTTCTTGTAATTCTGAGTGGGAGAGTCATGAACACTAGAGAGCTGGCATTTGTAGGTGAATGCTGCACAATTGATGTAATATTTACAAACATTAAAGCATTTGATAGAAATGTGTGTTGGAAATTCCAAGTTAATGAGATCATAAACACTTCTGTATGGTTTGAAAATCAGTGCAGAAAACTGGAAAGTTGGAGGTAATCTTAATCTAGATAGACAGTGCTGTCCAGCGGGGTGTCATGAGGATTCCTGTTAGTTTTATTTAACCTCTTTAAATCAGGGAGGAACAGTACTGCAGATAGTATGTTAATTAAATTTCCAGATGTTGATAAACTAGGGAAGGAGAATAATACGAATGAGGGAAAGATAAATAACCCAGTGGAAATGTAATAAGCATACTGGGGGAAAAGCAATTTAATTCAGTCTGATTAAATAAAAGCTAATGTATAAAAATATTGATCTAAACTGAACATATACTGCAATTAACAAAAGATGCTGAAGTGAAGCTATAGAAAAAAAATTAGGATTTCTGTGAATGTTGTGGATTGATACCATGACAATAAAATGCCCAAATGTGGTTATTGTTGACTGTGTACCAGTGTCAAAGTTCAAAAAAAGAGAGGGAGAATGCTACTTGTAAGACAGCACTGAGGGTATTTTGTAAGAGACTTGCACTATTCTGGGTGTCTTCTGAGCAAGTTAAGAGCAGAATAATATTTACAAAAATGAACATCAGTGGAGAATTAAGAAGGCAGAGGTGAAGTTACGTGCTGTGTAGCACTGTTAGGGGAGAAATGCTGTAGTTGTCTGTTACACGTGAAAGTAAAAGATAGTTTTGTAAGTGAAGGGGAGATACAACTAGTAACAGGAGGGTAAACTTAGTGAAAATAGAAATTTAGAAAAAGAAAATTCTGAAGATTTTGACCAAGTAAAGTGCATTTACTTGGGAAATGCTACAAATTGTTTTAATAAATAATCATCAGTTAAAACTGGAATAGATTCTAGAGGGGAGAAAAATACTGCTCTGGGCTATGAAGGGACAGTTGGTAGTGTATATATATATCTTTCTCTTTTGCTGTCGTGACCAAAAATGTTTTTCTGAAAAGATATGCAATTGATGGTAGCTTTACAGTGCTACTCTTTTACATCCCTTCCAGCAGCCATCTACATGTGCAGTTTGTAGATAAGTTCACAATCAGCTGGTTTTTGTCTCCAGCTGTTTTTCTTCTGTCTGTGGTCCAGTTCACAACAGCCTCAGCAGAAGTCTTTGGAAGTTACCATCATCTTGTCTCTAGCGGTTTGCAAGAATGAAAAGGGATTTGTGGGATTTGAGTTTTCGAAGGTCATAGGAATGTTTGGCTCTTACTGTGTCTAACTGAGTGGAACAAGGAGCTGAACTGAACCTACTGAAATTAGAACCAGAGCTCGGGGAGCTGTGTTGGAGCGTGAAACTCAAGGCTAGTCTAAATATTTTTCAAGAGAGATTTCAGTTAAATATAGACAAAGTCTTAACCTGTAGTTTCAAGTACTTCAAGCTGACAGAAGCAGTCCTACATTCCCGAGCCCCAGGGTGACCCTGATTCATCTTTTCTCTTGGACTGTAGACAAGTATTTGAGTGGTATGATGAGCTGAATGGGAGATGCAGGCAGTAAAGTATTGAGTCTATGTCTCTCATCCCCAGACTGGTTTCCTGATGCTGAGGTAGGACCTATTCGCGTCTTTTGTACACAACACACTCTCATGTACATTACATACCTGTGTGTTCACTTTCAGGAACCTAGCCTTTCTAACCTGAGCAGCTTCCTTGTTGAAAGCTACTCTATCCCACAGATCATTTTGGTTTTACTGAATCACCATTTTCACAGAGAATAGTGCATGGAGAGAAAAAATAAGTCCTGTTCAGGTCTGCTCACCAGTCATGGGCTTGGTTATCTGTCTGAGGTGCCTTAAATACACTGCACAACAAATGGTGAAAGCTGTGAGTGGCACTGAGGAGCTGAAGCATCCAGTTGAAATCTTCACAGAAAAAAAGTTTTCTTGGCTATGCTATATAAATACAGGTATGTATTTTTCTAGACAAGCCCTCCAAGCTGCCATCTGAGAGGAAATTGGTATGGGAAGGTATGTATTAGCTCTGCTGTGGGAGAGCACAAGCTTTTGTGCTGAATGCCTGCATGTAAGATGACATATTCAGCTTTATGGATGAAATTTGCCAGATCCTGAAATGCTTTTGCTCGTGATTGTATTTGAAAATCAGAGAAGGTGATGACCCTTTTAAAATAAAAATGGAATTGCTGGCAGGAAGGAAAGGTACAACTCTGTGTTCCTAACATTTAAAGATGGTTATAAAATGTGTATTGGCTGTTTTTATAATTTATAGTGAAACTGCTGTTGCTTTTAATAAAATGAGACTTCCAGTCAGAATTTCATGATTATGAATGTGAACATTTTGTTATCCAGCTTGCATTTATCCTACAGATAAACATTTTCTAGCAGAACTGTGGCTATATACATAACTTAATGGGATTCTCTGTCACACGTTATTCTTCCTGGAGTAACAGTGTTGGACTTTGGTTGAATATCTGAGTTCCTTGAATATGGCTGAAGAACTGAGCTAGTGGTAATTTTCCTGATTTTTAATTTAATTTTTCCTTAATTCTTAGACTTTTAAAACTTCCTGTGATTCATTATTAGATTTACTGTTTCAAGTGCTTATTTAAAAGGCACCTTAGCTGCAGAAGCAAATCAATATTTACAGTGCATTAGTGCCACAGAGAATTTGAGGCCTTGTGATTAGAGTTCATTGCTGTTTTATCCACTCTTCAAAGAAACCACTGACTTCAAACGGTATCAGCCATCATCCTGGAATCAGTGACATTGCATTGGTCCCATGCATACTTCATCTTGCGGTTTAATTATTAAGTTCCTTTTCTTTGATTTTCCTTTTATTATTTCTAAGTGTATCCTCTTCAAATTTATAAATTCAGGTAAACCAGAAGATTGTAACCAACAATATATTAGAAAAATCTCTTTAGTGAATTCTTTTAAGTTGTCATTTTAATGGGGATTATCAAAACTTATTTAGAGCAGTCTCTAGGAATAGAATTGGAGAGAAGGATGCAGGAGATTGTATTTACAATTTGTGGCTAACACACTGTGAACAAGATTTAATTCTTGGTTTAATACCTGAAATAGTATTGACCATGGCCAAGCAGTGTACACTAGCATTAGCTCCATGAGCTTGTCCCATTCCAGCAATAAATAAAATAATTACCATATGTTTAAACTTCTAGTTTGACTGGGAAAAACATAGATCAAACACACCCAAGTTATTGTCTTGTATGATTCGCTTTATTGTGAGGTTTATTTGGTAATGCAAATCACTTAACTATGTAACCGTATTCATATAGAGTTGGAGAGATTAAAGTTGATCACATATCTTTATGTTGTCAAAATACTTTTTAAGGTTTGGAGAGATGTTCAGTAAATGTCTGACAATGTCTCAATAACAAACCTTAATAAAACGAATTGGGATATATTAAAGGTTGCTCATCAGTGAACAGATTTTGTGGAGAAACTTCTCATGTTAAAGTTTTCTCTGGTGCATATTAACATTTTGGAATTCCGTTGCATAATTAACTTCCAGTATTGTGAAGACTCTTTGCTATTTACCATGGTACAAATGATCAGGTTTTCACTCCAAAGCAAAAGGCAAGGTAGTGATGACTGCTTGCTTCTCTCCAGAAGTGCAGACCTCTGTTCCAGTTTCTTTCTTTCTGTCTGCGTTGGCAATTTGGCTTCTCTTGTACAGAAGTTCACCCAACTGTACTTTTGTTTTGTCAAGCAATTTGAAGAAAAAAGTGTAAAGCTACAAGAACATTTTGCTATCGCCATGCTTATATATAGATGCGAGAGCATAAGGAGCAAGTGAACTCATGTTTGAAAATTGTATTTCTCTGTTGTAGGGTGGGTAGCTGAAGCAAACAGGAAAATATGTGCAGGCTACTGCTTGGAACAGATATAGATTGGTACTTTTCTTGAGTGGCACTACATACTACAGAGCCACTTTCTTTCTCAGCCTAATCTAATAAATGAGAGTGTACGTTCAGGGCTACATCAGCAGCGCAGACACTGCTGTTAATAGGTCACTTCATTACGTGCCGTGGGGCTGGTGCTGGGACTGCAGCTGTGCCACCTTTGTTACAGAGACCTTTAGCAATTTGATAGTGCACTGTTATTATATTTGCCATCTAAGGGGAAATGAGAGGCTTTACCTTCAGCTGCTTGAAACTTGAAGTAGTTGAAGACAAGGCAATCAAAGAAAACCTCTCTTAGGCATTTTTGAGTATATACTGAGTAATCAAAATCTCAGTAGAGTTGACTCAGACCATAAATACTTTTGTGCATAATTAAAGTGATCTTTCCCAAAATATTCTTTTAATTACTTCTAGTTCCATTGTACACACATGTATATACATATGTATGTGTATAAATATGTGTACACATAATTTATAAAAGGAAACATTTTATTTGCTGGAAATTAACTCTTGTGAATATCTTCGATATGAAAATGAAAAAAAAGAATTTTTCTTTTTTCTAAAGAAAGAGAGATACTACAAATGTGATGGAAAAGCATTCATTAATTCTTCATTATTCTTGTTCACCAGAATGAACATCAAATGGAGTGACTGTTTTGGTGTTTGGTCATGTTAACACTTGCTCTTAAAAAAAGCCTCACATATTTTGTTTGTGTAGCATGACTTACTGTTTCGCAGTGTCTTTACAATGCCATGCAAAATAAGAATCTATATTTTAATATTATTATACTTAACATTAACATAAATATATGGTAAAATTGAAGACCAGTCTTTTAATAAAATCCCCTCGTGTTTTCCTGCTGGTATTGTGAGACATGAACCTTCATCTTCCTTGGGAACCGTTTCATCAAAACATTATAGCCCTGATTTTCATTCTCAGCTGTTGCCCATTGTGCCTTTGCCACTGATTCTGCTCCTTATGTGCCATAGTTTTCACCTTTTCCTTTTCGACTTTGCATTCAAGGTTCCCGGTGCAGCAATAAAGAGAAATACAACTGATAAATCACATCCCCTCCATTCTGATGCTGAGTGGGAGACTGCTAAGAGGTCACAAATACAGGCAGTCTGTTTGGGCAAAGAGACGATAGATGTGTGGATACTTGTTGTGGGATAATAAATGAAATTGGAAAAAATTAAGTTGTATTTCAAGAGAAACTAACTGTAATGTGCCATCAAACTTTCCAGAATGGATTTGACCTCTACATATATTAAAAAACCTTATCTCTTTTCAAGCAGTCTACCTGCCTGCTGCATTGTTTATTACTAATAAGATATTTTTCTCCTGTCAGTCATGCCAGCTGGAAGGCTAAGGGAATCAAGGTAAATCAGCACAAATCTTGTCTTAGCTGTCAGGAAAAGGCAAAGTAAGAATGCAGAATAGATAACTGTTCTGTAAGTTCTGAGGAAGAAATGGAGGGTATACTTTAGAAGGTGAGGAGGCTGCCTTTTGCTGCAGAGAGGCAGCTTCTTGCTGTATGTTGTACTTGCAGTGACCGTGCTGCAGCTGTGGTGGTGCAGTGGTGGACAGGTCATAGAATCTGAGAATCATAAAATAGTTAGGGTTGGAAAGGACCTTAAGATCCTCTAGCTCCAACCCCCCTGCCAGGGGCAGTCATCCTAGTCCAGTTCTTTGTTACCAGGTTGTTGAATTTAGGCCTTTGGCTACTTGCTGTTTAAAATACCTGTAAGTCACATTAGCCTCCTAGCTGTTCAGACTTATGCTGGTTTTTAATTTTCTGCAACCCACAGATAGTAGCAAGGCTGTTTTTATACTTGGAAAGCCAACAAGTGTGCTAGGTTCAAAGAGCTAAGGTTTTACCCTCATTTTCTCTTCGTGTGGTCAAGCAGTAAGTCTGTGGTTTTGAGGAAACAGACCTTGTCCTTGAGGAGCTATGCTGAGGTCAGTAAATCCTTATTCTGTGAAACCACATTTGGTCAAAACCACCCATCCAGAGCTTGAAAAAATATTTTTCCTATGTGATAAACATTTTAAATCTAGTCAGCGTTTATTTACTGTCTGTTTTATTCCTCAGATATGCCTCTTCATGTCCGACGTAGTAGTGACCCTGCACTGATTGGCCTCTCAACCTCTGTAAGTGACACAAATTTTTCTTCAGAAGAGCCTTCACGGAAGAACCCTACAAGGTGGTCCACAACAGCAGGCTTTCTCAAGCAGAACACCCCTGGCGTTCCCAGTGCTCATGAAAGAAAGGTATATTTCTTTCTCACTCTTTATTCAGTAAATGACAAATATGCATGAATCTTGAAATGTTATCTTATTTTTCTCTCACCTGCCCTTGGTTTAAACTTGTGTTTTCTGACCTTGTCCACCAAACTCCGTCATTATCTGAGGAGTGTTTTTAGTTGCATATGTATCTTGCCCTTTGGAAACTCTCAGTGATGCCCACAGCAGGGGCTCCAAAAACTTGATTTTTGCCATTAACTGTAGTTGAAGCTCTGATTGCTCATTACTCTGCAAAGCAGGGCCTAAATGCTGTCCCACATTTTCTTTGAATGCAAAAAGGGCATGCCTATAATGATTTTTCTGATCTCCATAGAAGTCCTAATGTCAATGAATAATTTGCATGCCAGCTGGTCTGGTCTGTCTTTCTGACACAGCATTGCCAGTATTTACTTTCTGAGGGATTAGTCGAGTAATACAAAATACAAATTGCCAATGCTCTCTCTTCTTGATAACATTCTTAAAACTAAAACAGTGAAATGTAAAGTGAGTCTTTTTTTTCCTTCGTTTTTAAAATATGATTTCAGTATCTCTTCGTGAATTATATTATTAGCTCGAGAAGCCAGCAAGAAGCTCTCTTCTCTGTGCATTATTTAAGAAAATGGAAGAAACATTCTCTTTTGTACAGCCCCTGACATTGCCCATAATTGTGATGGTAACTTGTGACAGGCTTAAAAGGAAAAACATATGTTTATATTCCAATAGAAATGAGTAATTTTTGAAGAAAGTTGCAGTTTTGGTTTCCATTCTGACTACGCAGCACAAATTCCTTTTGGAAAATATGCAGTTTATTATAGCTATTTAGTTTTTTTTTCTTTAATGCTGTTAATTCTGTGTGGAACCCGGGACAGGTATTAACACAGACTAAAACTCTGCATCCAGGACTCACACCCCAAATAAAGTTTTTACATGCTGCTAATGAACTCAACTATCTTCAGTGGCCTTTTGGTAATTTCAAAAACATCTATAAAAGCACAGTACTTCTAGGCACTGAGATCCACGTTCTTGCAGTGTCAGTTTAACGTGGTATTGTTAGCTCTCTGCTTATCAGGATTTC
Organism: Psilopsiagon aymara; assembly: GCA_024733675.1. Classification (NCBI taxonomy): domain Eukaryota; kingdom Metazoa; phylum Chordata; class Aves; order Psittaciformes; family Psittacidae; genus Psilopsiagon; species Psilopsiagon aymara. Next base: position 72,441 of record JANRGW010011997.1, read on the forward strand.
AGGTAGGTAATGGTATATTTTCTGTCACTTGTACTGATATGGCACAGAAGTTCATGTTGTTTTGAAAAATATCTTTCATAGTATTCTGATATGGAGGGTGAAAATGACAATCTAATCCATTTGAAGTATAATATTTTCAGTTAATTTTTCTGAAATCCTAATGAGACTGCACTTCATTACTCTACAAGCATAGATATGAAGGGCCATACATAGCATAATCAGATTTCTTTGAGTGTCTGAAGTTAGGAGAAATTGGAGAGAATTGAACAGCAGCAAATCTTTCATGCTAGTCTTTTAGCATCATTAGCTGTTCAGCATGTACTTACTCTTGATTTTCATGAAAATATTTCATGTCTACTGGAGCATGGTGACCAAACTGGAAGGGAATGCATGTGATCTCATGTAATGATGGGAGGCAAGGCACAAGAGAACATTAAATCAAAGAGTTGGAAAAGAATCAATATAGGTTAGTTAGTACAATAGATACTGATAATTTCTTTTACCATTTTTACATGCTCTATGCATCAATCCTTTAAATAGAAGAGATCACTTAGTGCACTCTTTTTAATAGATAACTGGAATTAAATAATAATTGCTTGTGCAACATATGAATTAATCTCAAGTTTATTTGTGCTAGGCTGGTTTTTCAAGTTTTCAGCATCTTGATTTCCTCATGTAAATCAAGATTTTATAGGGAATCCTATTTCTTTTAGGAATGGATTTTAAGAATTCTCCTTTCCTTTCCAAATATTAGCAGCAATTTCATTTGTAGTATTATTCTAAAGCATGCATTTTTGAAGTATCCATCAGCAATCATTTATCGAAGTATTAATACTGCATTTTTACAAATGTTTTTTGGTTATTTGGACTGTAACAAGTCCTCACTACTTTTCTTATGTTAGCTTGTTTTCTTTAGCTACACGGATACCAAAAGGAGATGGCTGTGCTTTGTTCCAGACTGTTTCATTGATTATAGATGACACAGACGTTTCAAGCAAAGCAATGAGAACAATCTTAATTTTCTGCTCAGTGCATTGGGCTTCAGCACCCATATATCTTTGTGGGCGGTTGGCACTATGTAATGTTTTCACTGCAGTTCTCTTTCTTGACAGCACAAGAACATATGCTCTTGGGCTGAGATTTGCAGCACAGTTGTAGATTAGCAACTTTGCCCCAGCAGTATCTTGCAGAAACAAGAAAAGGGTTTCTGGGAGTGTTGCCAAAAGCTTCATCCACCTACTGACTCTAAGAAGTGACATTACTTTCAGCCCGTCACCTCTAAAGAGAAATAATTGACAGGTAGAAACCCTTTCCAATTTTTGGAGGAATTAGAAAACGGAAGATGCATATATGTGGCAGAAGGGATTTATTTCTCGGGGGCAAGTGAGAGAAGACTCCTTATTGGTATTTGTTTCATTTTGGGTAAGAAGAATTTGGAATGGCAGGAAAATGGGCAGATGCCCAACTTGAGATGAAGGGGTGGGAGTGCTGCCATGCACCAAAGGCTGTGAGGAGCCAGGACATATGCCAGTACTTCTGGGCAAACAGAAAGGGAAAAGGGCACTGGGGAGGGGGAAGAATGTGGGATATTTGAAGGATCCTGTAGAAAAAACTGTAGTGATACCTATGGTTATTACGGTAGATGAAGCAGGACATGAGGAAAAGAAGAGAATGACCAGAGAAGGAGAGTTTGATCTGAAGAGGCCTGAGTATCCCTTGCAAGGATTTGAAAGTGTGTTGAGTTTGAGATGCATTTCTGTTACAGTAAGTAGGATGTTTTGATATGAAACCCTTGCACTAAGCTGGATGTGATCTCTCATCCATCTTTCATATCATCTCATCATAAAGAAACGTCATATCTACTGTCAGGATATCACAATACACTCTGTTTCCTTAGAATTGAAATCTTGATCATTTCTGGTTTCTTTGTTACTGACTTGTAAGAGCAACTTGAAACCAGATGTTCTGTGTCCCAAAGTACTTATTATTGATTATTTAGAAGTTATCGTAGTGTTGTTAATTGTATTCAGCTTAGTAACTCCTGACCTCATCCTTCTGTATCCTTCCCATGAGTGATCTCAACCAAATGATTCGGTCTCCTCATCTGTGCAAGTATTCACGAAATTGGCTTGTGATTATCAGCAGCTTTAGTAGGTAAATTCACTTACTGGCATGTTTCTTAGACTGAATATTAAAATCACTTTTGGATACTTCTGTGTGCATGAGAGCTGTATCTTTGTTACCTGGTGACTCATGGCTTGACTTAATCCTCTCTTGCTTCCTTAAGCCATTCTAATGAAACAAAGAGAAATCTCATAGTAAAATTACCTTCTCGAAGGCCTGCAGTAATACCCGATTTGCAAGCTGTAATTTTGTTTGAATTGTGTTGAACTGTGCAGCAGAACAGATTGTATGCAACTGAAGCATGCCGTGTGCACTTTTTTCCACTGCAGTAAATTATTTTTTTTGATAGTCTTAATTTGAATCACATTTTTAATGAAAGTACCAAAGCCTATTGGCATAACTAGCCACCCTTAATAGGTGTGAGCTGCATTAATGAAAATTACCTTTCTTTTCCCTTAGATGTTTGTGTTACTGTATTGGAAGAATATAAAGACAGCCACTCAGTTATGTTGCATCTTATAATAGCTGTAAATTAGATATCCCATATACTTTCAGTGTGTTTTTTTAAAAAAATTGTATCTCCATTTGTGGTGGTGAATTGTATATCATTACAAATTAGTTAGGTGTTTTGATCCTGCTTCTCTGAAAGACAAAAAGCTTATCTAGTTAACCTGCCTTGCTTAATACTGGGATATGCCGTGGCTAACCGGTTTATAGAAAGCTTTCCATTGTGACTTCTCTGAATTTGGTTCATATATTGTTGCATCAGAGATAACAGCATTGATACAGCAGAACAAAGTGACAATGTACAGTAAGAACAAGAGCTCAAAAGAGAGCAATGAAAGGGAAAAAAGATTGTGCATGGGCTTCTTTGTCTCTCATTCCTGGGTACCCACCTGGAGCAAAGCAAATGGCAATGCAATGTGCTCTGTGGGGTGGATCAGCAACAGCAGACACGTAGTTGAGTGTACTTGCCACATCATTTTTAATTTTTTTTTCCCTTCTCTTTTTGCCTTTTCCATTTAGTCAGCAGCCATGTTTTTTGCTTGTTTGTTCTTAAATAGGTTCAACCATATATGTATTTTCAGGTTGAAAATAGCCATGCCTTGTAGGAATAACTATTCTTAGGATATGCTTTCTTCCTACTTGGAAATCTTAGTCTTTTTAGGCTCTGTAAACTGCAGAGGAAGAATTTGAAACTGCATGGGAGTGACCTAGGTATCATCTAGTGTCAAATCCTTTACCTGTGAAGCACAAATCTCTTGCAGGTATTTTGCTGTTCCTATGGGTGGAGGCTGATGAGCACAAATTTTCAGATTGCTGGATTGTAGGTTTTTGTATTTATGTGAAAGATGCAATGCTTTCTGATCCTTTTTGTAAACAGAATGGAAAATACTTCTCTAATGAAATATGTCTAGATAGGAGAAAAGTATGAGTGCATTATATGGAAAGCTTCAACAATAATGGTGTGTCAGTGTCAAATTCAGATTTAAAGTGAAAATTAGTTTAATTTAGACTTGAGTCTATTTAAACACAGCTTTGTGAAGTTTGCTTTGTCACTGTCACCATGGCATGGTATTTCAATAAATTATAATTCAGAGGATTGTAGAGCCCTGTATTATAACTCAGTGCATTAGTGTCATTTTACAGCCAGGGAGTCTGAGTTGCACAGTGTAAATCAATTAAATTGACGAGAGAAGACTGGACTAAAAGACTGAGCATCATTCTGGGAACAAGCGACTGAAGTGTTGCTAATGTTTCTTGGGAGCCTCTGGTTTGGACTCTTGCAGAAGGGAGGCAGCATGTACCAGATGAGCAATGTTGTTCAAGTGCTGTAATACAGCACAATCAGCTAAGGAGAAGTACATGGTAAATGCAAAGAGCCTGGCAACTTTGTCATGGTAGGTTTTAAACACTCACACATAATGAATGCAGCTTTCTGCTTTCAAAATAAAAATGCAGTTTTTTAAACAAAAGTTCTGAAGGATTCAGTAGCCATAAATATTTCTTCCTCCAAGTTTATTGAAGCAGGGCCTTTCTCAGTGAGACAATCACAATTTTTGTCATTTCAGATGTGATTTCATGTAGACTAAGAGGAAGGGAGAATGAGAGTGTGTTATCCACAGGTGACAAAACAGTGTTTTAATGCAGAAAATGTTGTTATAAGAGATAGATTAATGAAAATTTAATCCCCCAAATTTACATACATCAGTTTCTTTGTAATAGAAACTCACTGCTGGCAGGTTGCCATGTGATGATGAAATAGTTTACAGGAATCATACCCAAACAGAGCACAATATAAAATAAAAATCGTATGTGTTATTTGTCCTGAGTAGTGTGTAAAATTCACAGCTTCCATGGAATCACAGAACAACCGAGGTTAGAGGGTACCTCTGGAGGGCATCTAGTCCAACCTTTCTGGTCAAAGCAGGGTCTACAAGAGCAGTTTACTCAGGTCTGTGTCCAGCTGTGTTTTGAGTATGTGTATCTCCAAGGACAGAGGCTGCACAAGCTTTCTGGGCAACCTCTTCTAGTGTTTGATCACCCTAATAGTAAGAAAGCTGTTTCTTGTGTTTTGATAATATAACTTGTATTTCTTTATATGCTTATTTCCTCTTGTTCTTTAGGTGGATACCATGAAGGAGAGTCTGACTTATTTCAGCAGTGCTGCTAGTGAAACTTTAGTGCAATAAAAAATAAAATCTCTGTGACAGAACTCAAAATTCCTGACTTTAAAAATGTGAAAACAAATACAGTATTTGTTAACATCAGCAGCAGGTTGGAAATGAGAGGCCCAAAGTGAAAAATCCTTCCCTAGCGCACAAAGAGATAACGGCCAATATCCATTACTTGATGCTGTGCTAATACGTTTGCTGAGTGCTGTGCACATGGACAGGATACAACTGTTTGTGTCCAAAAGTCAGTGTTGACCAAATGTGTTAAGAAGCAGGGAAAAAGCCAACAACAAAACCAATGAATCCAAAGTGAAGTTGTGATTTTCTCCGTCTCTTCTGTTGTTTTATCTCTTTTTGCTCCAAGTCGTTCATCTACTGAAGCTCATCTATCAAATTTCCTCTCTGTTCTCCAAAAGCGACAGATCATTAGTGCAAGATACTAGAGAGAGCTGGGAGCTGATGGCTTTCTTACCACTTCTGCTCAGAGGCTGAGCAATTCTGTTGATCACTGTCAATCTTTGTTCTCCATCAGTAGTGCAGAAGGAATGCGTATTTTTCTTCCAGTGTTGTGCTATCACATTGCTCTGTGTGATAGGTGAGCAATGTCCAGATGAGCAATGTCTGATCCATAGGTGAGGCGACATTGTGCTGTATCATGAACTGGGAGTGCTAAGGAAGTTCTGGATGAGTAAGTCCCGAGTGGGGATAAAGGAGTGGTAGAATGTGCACAGGTTGTTTGTCTTTTCACTTCAGTAAAGACAGTGTACAACACCTCCTTCTGAGAGATGATGAAGGCTACACTGAAAACAAAGTTCTCAAGTATATTGTATGTAATAGTTGAAATTCTAACAAATTGCTGACTTTTCCTCCGCCATTCATCCAAGTGAATGTGTAATTTGCAAATTACTGTATTTAAATGCTCATCTCAATTTCTTATATTATTTTTTCTTTTTATGTTCTTGCAGTTCTCCTTGGGTTTGAGGATGAAAACCTCTGGTATTAAAAGAATAGGTTTAAAATAAAAAAATAATAATTAAAAAAAAAATAAGAAAAAGTTGGATGTTCAGGTTTAGTGATTTTATTTTAAGTTTAGAAACGCATATATTTTCACAGGAAATAGTTGGATCTGTATTTTTACCTCCTTTCATCTAATTAGTTGTAACACACAACTGTGCATTTACAGATACGGTGATGGTTCAAGAGTTTCTGCAGATTCAAATATTTGTCTGTCTTGGTTTCATATTATCAAGGTTGTGTCTTGGTGCAAAGCACATTTGGATTTTGGCTGAATGTGTAGCTAGGAAGAAAAAGGAATTTAAAGTACAGTCCAGCTTGCAGCCTGTGCCTTCCCTAGTGTTCTGACATGAGCCTGCATGGTTTAAATAGTAATTATTTCAGCCTTTTTTGCTGTATTTGTTGAATTTTAAATCTTGCAAGGAATATAAGTTACACAATAAGACAAGGAAAGACAACCAGGCAAAGTAGTCTCAGAATGAAATGCAGAGCCATATGTGGAACTAACCTGCATCAAGAATGGCTGGGGAGGAGGTGGTGAGCTTTCATTAGTGGGGAAATTCAGCTCTAGTAAATACAGGATTTCAAACCAGGAACACCTAGTCACCTTCTAGGCTTATTTCTGTTATGACTAAATTTGGGGCTGAAACAGATGTCACTTAGCTTGGTTTTGCTTCACAGCCTGATGGAAAAGCAATGATCATTCTGTGCTACCACCCAGTTTTATTGTCTCTATAAATGAGCTCTTCAGCTCCTGTATACAGATGTCCAACTTAAAAGCATTGCCTAATGAGCACATGAAATAAAAGAAATCTGGATAATAGCTAAAAAACATAAGATGGAGCATGACAGGAAGCTCTTCAGTGTGAGAAAGGCCCATGAGACTGCAAGGACCCGAAGGTGACTGTTCTGCTGTAAACTTTAGATAAAAGGAAAACAAGCTGCTACAAGGCACCTGTCTGGTACCTATTTGGGCCTTTCCCCAAAGACTGCAGGAGGGATTCTGGCCAAGGTCTGAAATGTGTTTGCAGGTGAGATGGGGTGATGGATGCTCTGCTGGGAGCCTTGCAGGGTTCACTGTCTGCACTGTCATATATGGAGGCAGGCAGTGGTTTGGGTAAGGACTGTCAGAGGGGACAGGTGGCTGGCTGGCAGCACATGAAGGCACAGTCGCTTGCCGTGGGGTCGGAGTGTGCCCTTGTGCTTCTGACCTTAAATCACTGCTCTTATCCATACTTGTCAAAGTAATGAAGAAAGGGGGGAAGAGGGGGGAAGTTTAGTTAGCCCAAAAAGGCAGAATGGTTTCCTTATGCCCTGGCCTCCTTTCTTCATTTCATCACTGCAGATGTAAGTTTCTGAATGAATAAACAGCCACTTGCACCATTTTAGAGCTATGGCCATCTGAAAGCATATATCCACCATTTAAATGAGTACTCCTGGTGGTTTATAAGATATTATTAATTTAAAGATCTATATGTAAGATCCTTGTGAAGTTTCCTGTACCCCATTGTTTCTGCTTTCCTTAGCTTCCAAATATATTTAATATTAACATTCTGTTTGTTAAATCTGATCTTCAGAGCATACTTTCAAAATTAATTCATTATCAGCTTTTTTCCCCTCCTGCAAATTAATTTCTTGGCTCTCCCAAGGAATCAAATAAAGGGATGTCGACATTTAAAATAAAACCCCCCAAGTTTACAAATTCTATTTTATCTGAATCCAAATTGAACATGAAGCACTTTGAAATCTGGCTACAAAAGCAAACATCTGGTGGAAGTGGCAGTATTGTGCATAATTATATTATTTGCATTTGAACACATAGCCATATAGATCCATATATGAGTCTGGATATATGCAGAAACTCTTTAGAGGCCTTTAAAGCAATGCAGCAAAAAAACGTATTTCAATTTAGTGAAAAGTAGTGGAAGGGGAAACTGATGTCTGATGTGTAGAGGAATCAGCACTGCAGCTTCATAGCATTCTAAGTGAACTGGTTAATTTATTTTTCTTTAACACGAAACTGTAGAAAGCCTTTTTAGTTAAACTTACAGAAATAAAATCCAGCTTCTGAATTACACATACTGAAGATCAACTGCTGTATGTTATTTGGATTGTTTTGCATTATCTCTTGTTTTATTTTGATATTAATAAGAGTGAGTGAAAGAAGCAGCTACTTTCCTGTCCCTCAGTCAGAGAAATAACAATATACACTGCCTTGGAATTTCTGGCTTTGCATGTATACTTGCAAAGATCATGACATTTTTGATTTTTGCTTTGTAAACAAGAGAGGTCAACAGAATGTTTTGGATAGGTAGTCTCATGTTTTTTATTTACTCTTAATTTAGCCCATATTCTTTGATGCTAAATATTTATATATAACACAAGCATGCACTGAAAACTGTCCCCTAGTAATTGTTTTTTTAAAGTCAGGCCTTGCTTGTCAATCAAAAGAGAACATAGTGTATATGAATTGGAATTGGACAACTCTGGAAGTTTCTGAGCATAAGGTGATAGAACTTAAGCAGAGCACTGACTTTCCAATTGATTTTTTAATGAGCTATTGTCCATGCATAATACATTAATTCCACCTACTGAGCTATAGGGAGGGTCATTTTTAAAGACAAGTCTTTCTGAAAACATTGGAATGACTACAGAGTGATGATTCTTCTTATCTACTTTCATCATAAATCAGGCATGTAAGTTCTTTATTAGACTATTAGATTTGCATCTTCTGCATCCTAAGACAGTTTGTACGAGTTGCTGGAAACGACCCATGTTCTGGGTCAGAGCTGAGAGGAGGCACAAAGCTGCGGTAATTCTTTAATGTGGGAATCAGCTTTTACTTTACTCCTAGGAGAATGGCTTAAGAGCAAAGAATCCAGGTATTTGGGGACTGGATACTGTTCCTTCTTATATGTGTTAGGTGGCTGTGCTCTATCTGAATTATTGTGGCTGTTGGGATCATGTTCTTCAATACACCTCAGAAGAAAGCAAACTGTGAGCTGAAACTGTAGAATGGTAAAGTAAACTGTGTCTACTGAGGGGAAAAGGAAGCTTACCCAAGGAGTAGTGTCGGTTTTCTAAGAGATGGGTATTTATAAAGAGTGACCAGTACAGTTGATTTCAAGGTAAACTGTTGAAATTTGGTACTCTTTTTTGTTAAAAAGCTGCTGTTGAATAGACAGTACAGTTCCAAATCTGACCTCTGTGTAAGAAGGTGGGTTTTTTTTACCAAGGGGATTTTCCATTCATTCACACCTCTTGGGTTAATTAATTGCCCATGTGTATTTTCCCTGTAAAATAGACATTATTCGTGCATCTTTTATCTTTTTCTTTTTTTTTTCTAATTTGTTTTATATGAGAAATAGGCGTCCAGTTGGTCTTATCCCTAGTTTGTCTTGTCGTGACGTAAGCCCAGACAGTAACTCAGCAACATACAGCCATTCACTCACACACACACACAGACACGCACACACACCTATCCCCCTGGCCTTTCCCCTCTCCTCTGAGCAGGATGAGGAGGAGAATCAAAAGAATATAAATCCCAGAGGTTGAGATAAGAACAGTGCAGTAACGAAGGTGCCATAAAAAACTACTGCCAGTAATAATAATAATAATGGTAATGGAAATAACAAGGGGAGAGAATATAAAACTAAAAGGGAAAAGGGGAAAAAGCCCAATAGACACAGGTAATGCACAATGCAATTGCTCACTACTTGCCAACTGATACCCAGTCTGACCTGAGCAGCAATCTGGGCCTTCCAGGTGACTCCCCCCAGTTTATATACTGGGCATGACATGCTGTCGTATGGAATACCCCTTTGGCTAGTTTGGGTCAGATGTCTTGTCTCTGCTTCTTCCTGGCTTCTTGTGCCCCTCCTCACTGGCAGAATGTGAGACTGGAAAGTCCTTGGCCAGGGAAAGCATTACTGAGCAACAACTAAAAACATTGGTGTGTTATCAGTGTTGTTCTCAGACTAAAATCAAAACCACAGCGCTGCACCAGCTAGAGAAAACCAACTGTTGCAGCTGGACCCAGGACAGCCTAAAGTCTAGTTAAAAAAACCCCACAACCAATTAACTAAAAAAAGATCCAGGAATCTATTCACTAGACCTTCAGACACCATGGAAAATGGGTATGTGTGTATACTTCTGCATTTATGAGCAGATGTTTGCATCAGTCAGAGAGGTATTTACATGATAAATAAAAGCCCTCCATTCATAAACTGTGTGAATGTTTTGTTAATTATAGTATTTAACTTCCTGTATGAGAGTGATAACAAACTTTCAAAGACTGTTTAGGATCTAACATGGACATAGTGGAGCATAAAAAGAAAGAACAGCAGACTTTATAGTGATTCAACAATATTAAATGCACTTGTAGACATGCTTTTGCCCTAAGTCAAATGAAATTATAACCTCCTAAAATTAAATGAAATCTCATCTCTCATCAACATGGGCAAATCCTATCTCAGTCTGAAGCCATCACAAGGAATCAAACTGTCGTGGCTTAAGCCCAGCTGGTAACTCAGTACCATGCAGCCATTCGCTCACTCCCCCCCACTCCCAGAGGGATGGGGAGGAGAATGGAAAGAATGTAACTCCCAAGGGTCAAGATAAGAATAAACCACTGCTGCTACTACCAATAATAATAATGTAAGGGAAATAAAAAGGGAAGAGAATACAACTGCTCACCACCCGCCAACCGATACCAAGCCTGACCGAGCAGTGATCAAAGCCTTCCGGGTAACTGCCCCCAGTTTATATCGTGGGCATGACATGCTGTGGTATGGAATATCTCTCTGGTCAGTTTGGGTCAGATGTCCTGTCTCTACTTCCTCCCGGCTTCCCCTCCTCCCTGGCAGAGCATGAGACTCAGAAAGTCCTTGGTCAGAATAAACACTACTGAGCAGCAGCTAAAAACATCGGTGTTATCAGCGCTGTTCCCAGGCTGAAAGTCAAAACCACAGCACTGCACCAGTTACTAAGAAAGAATAAAAATGACTGCTACTGCTGAACCCAGGACAGTATCCACTCCTTATTCCATACCATTCATGTCATGCTCAGATCCCACATTTTCAATATACCACTCTTATATATACATATATATACACATATGCATATATATATATATACACACACACACATCCACACAGAGAGAGAAAGAGAGATCATTCCTTAGTGCATGGACAAATCCCTACAAAGCTGCTGAGACCATCCAGTCAATGACGTCGTGCTCCATCTCTTGTAACAGTCTTTCAGAGCAGGAGAGGCTGTGTGCAGCATTGGATCATTGCCTGCTGATGCTGAATGTTCCTTTACTGCAGAACTCATCTGGTTTCATCAAAGTTCATCCTTTGTTGGGGTGATGGTAGGAGGGAAGTCAGGGCCGGTCGCTGGTGACCTGAAGACATCCGGTTGGTGGGCTATAAAACTGCTACATAGCAGGCAACAGCATACAATTGAAATCATTGGCTGTTTTCCCCTAAAATCAAATCCCCTTGAGGTACACATAGGGCTTCCCCATCTTCCCGCATTACCCACCAAGTATATCCAGCTCCCTGAGCAAAAGCAATCCCATGAGTGGGTTTGCCTTTGCCTGAAGCAGGAATAACCCAGACTGTCTTCCCCAGAAAATTCTTTATTTGCACCACAGGAACTTTGTCCCCTTCTGCAGTTTGTAAGAGTTCTGACTGGGCTGGGCCAGCCCTGTTGGCAGATCCTCTGGTGTTGACCAACCAGGTGGCCTTTGGTAAATGTGT
>JANRGW010012000.1:0-12086 GCA_024733675.1 Psilopsiagon aymara
ACACCACCCGCAGCCAACCCCACCCCCCCCCCTTCTTCCCCAGCACCGGCTCTTTTCCTTCGCTGGGTTTTGCCTCTTCGGAGGGTTGGGGGCTTTTTTTAGTTCTTTGTATATGTATTTTTTTCCTTCATTCGCGGCCATCTCCGTGGCCTCTGGCCCCAAATCCGCTGCAAATCGATCCCTAAATGTTTTTTTAAGGCCGAGTGAGTGCGTTCAGACAAGGGGCTGGGAGAGGGGATGTGAATGGACCGAGGGAGAGGTGGTATTGGGGGTTATTTTTTAGCCCATTTTTTGGGGGGTCCGCCACACGGAAAAGGCTTACCCCACGTGTGTGTGTGTGCCTGATGATGGACGGGCCCTTTCCCGATGGCATCGGGTGCTCCGGGACCTAGCAGGACCTGATGAAGGTTTTGGGGGAGAAGCTGAAAGCAGGAGCCGGTGCGAAGCAAAGCGGCCGAAGTGCCTGGGGCGGCTGCGAGGAGGTGCGGACTTGCTGTCAGCAGCCGCGCCTCGGGCACAAGTTCAGCCTTTGGTCAGAAACAGAAGAAAAAAAAGGGAAAAACTTACACTTCTCCCCCCTTTTGTCTTCCTTTCCCCCTCTCTGCTCTTCCCAAGACTTTCCCCACCCCCATCCCACATTTTCCATGACGTCCTTCGATGAAATATTGCAGCACAGGAATTTACAGCCCTCTTCAGTGCAGGATTTTTTAGGAATTTTCTGGCAGGACCCAGTCCCTGTGATACAAATCGGTTCCAGCGATAATAAGCCCCGAGCGCTACCACTTAGACACGATCGCTTCCCACAGAGATCTTCTAAATATCTTCGGGTATTTATATCCCTGCACAGGGATGGATAGCTAGAATACTTTCCCCCGGGGGGGATGCTTTTTTACTGGCTGGGATTATGAGCTGAGGACCTGGGTACCGAGGGATCAGCGGTGCTGAGTAAGGCAGAACTGGGACCCTGCGAGTGATGCTCGCGGCCACCTCACCTGGAAGGAATACTCTCTTAAAGGCAGCAATAATTGTTAATTCAGGTGTAAATCCAGATGTAAATCCAGGCTGGCATTGCTGAGTCACCCATGCTTTCTTGGGCAAGTTTTCTTCCCGCTAGTGATGGGTACCGCTGCTGGAAATACCCTCAAATTCGAAGCAGGACCCTCGAGAAGGGCTGCCCCCATTTCCCAGCTCTTTGGCAGAGCACTGAGGCATGCAAAGAGAATGAGTAGCCATTTCCAGCTTTTTTGGCCCCTAACTCCCATGGGTTAGCGGTAAAATGGGGAGAGAGATGCCGGAGAAACATTTCAGAACACTGAGTTTTGTGGGGCCAAAATCAACCCTGATCCTCGACGTCTCCCAGAAAGAAAAGCTCAGCTGGGCCGAGCCGGGCCGAGGAGGACGAGGGGCTTCCCCGGGGCTCAGCTTTATTTCCAGGCTTATTAAGCTTTTTTCGTTGTTTTCTTCCCAACTCTAAACCAAAACCCAGTCCAAATCTCACCGATGCTCCGCGGATAGCGCAGGGGAGGAATTTGTAGCGCCAGGCAGGAGAGGGCCGCCGGCTCCCCTTTTCGGACATCACCTAAAATCCGTCTGCACGGAGAGGTGAGAAAAGAGGAAACGGAATAGCCACAGCAAGGATTAATAGGTTATTTTTTCCCACCGGTACTAAAAGCCGAGGGGACGGTATATTGTCGGGCTAAATAGTAACCAAGCTGGCGACTTTGTCTGCTCCCAAATCTTGCGGAGAGGTGCAGAAAACAAATGGATTTGTTTGAGGCAGGATCCGGCCTCACTGTGCTGTCCCTCTGTGCTCAGTCCTGGGGGCAATGGACCCTAGACTTGACTGCCAGCCCTGGTGCGCTTGGCTGGGGATGCGGGTAGTAGGCTCCCCAAGAGGGGGAGTTGGGGGAGTTCACACTGTCTCTGCAACCGTACAGGGCCCCTGATCGGTCCCTGGTACTTTGGGAGCTAGTGAGCTCTGAGGAAGGAGAAACGACCTTCCCGGGACCACGGAGTCAGGAGCATCACTTCAAGGAAAGAGGGGTTGCCAGCACTCGAGCGTTCCCCAGGGCAAGTGTCCCCGGGGTCCCCTGTTTCGGGATCCTCAGCAGCCGCCACTGCTTGTCACCTGCAGAAAGGGGAGAAGGGATGGCAGAGCCTTTCACGCAGGATGCGGTGGTTCCTCTTGGGGAGGGATGTAGCAGTGTTGCCTCTTGGGGAGGAAAGGATGCTGAGGGCAAGGCTCCACTGTGAGACCCGGGATAACTACCGGCCGGGAGGCACCGACCTGCTCGGGTACCTGTACCTGACCGCGGGAGAGCAGCCCTTCTGCTTGCAGGAAGGTTCCAGCTGCAGCAGAGGGGATTTGTGCCTCTGCTCTCTGCCCAGGGGGCTCCCATGCCCTAAGACCGGCCAGGTCTGCGCCACTCGCAAAAGCTGCTTTTGCTGGATGGAGCCCCTCAGCATCCCTCTTGGGGTGGGTGAACTACCCGTGGGCCTTGCCCCCAGGTCCTTTGCTGCAGGGAGCGTGGCTACAGAAGGGCCTTGCAGTCCCAGGGAAAAGGAACAGCTCACGGCTGTCCCTCGAGGGAGAACCGCCCTGCCCGGACCTAGGTCAGTCACCGCCTGGTCCTCAGAGCTACCTCCTGCGTGTTTTAGCTGTGCTTCTATAACAAATCTCTCATCTCAGCTTCATTCTCCCTTTCCCAAACACAAAGGCCGGTCGGGGTTCACGTTCACCAAAGATCCCCGCAGTTACCCTCTCCTGGCTCCCCTTTTTGCAGAGACCTGTAAGTCTCTCAGCAAAAGCTGATTTCCATCATTGTTGTTATTATTATTAATATTATTGGTACTTTTACTGCTATTACTATTGCTATTACTATTAATATTTCTGTTACTATTACTTTTCCCACTGTCAAATGAGTGAACTCCCGACTAAAGAAACATCGCTTTGTCTGCTGCCCCTGGCCGCTCTGTAGTGGCCCAACGGGCTCTGGAGCAACACTGCGGGTTGCTACATATTCATGACACGCTTTGCTTTGCAGATACCAGCGCCGAAAGTGAAAAGACACCAAAAATTGGTTGATCATCTTTCCCACCTCCTCAGAAAAAGAGAGGAGCCCCTCCTAAAACGATCCGTTTTGTGCAACCGGTCCCTAGTTAAATATTCCAAGCGAGTCTTTCTGGGAGATTTAAAACTGTTCGGCAGAAAAAAAGGGTTGTCTGTTGGCATTCTCAGGGAGGATGCTCAGTGAATGAAATTCCCGATGCAAGGTGGGAAAGCTTTACAAATCTCTGTGGTTTATGCCCAAGAGATAACCGATTTCTGCAGCAAAGCAGTTGGGGTTTATATGTGAGAATCAGGCTAATAATGAGAATGAATACATCCGTCTTCCCATTGCCCATTTGGGGTTCTGGAGAACGGAATGCGTGTGTAAGAAAGACGGAGGGGAAAAGAGAAGATACTAGTAAAAGAAACCCCCCAACCCTAAAACCAAAATCAATCCCCCCCCAAAACCCCAAAACTCACCAAGAAAATAATAGCAACCACCCCGCAGTCAGACCACCAAAAAAAAACCCTTCACCAAAGCTGCACAGAACTCACTAAATATTGGAATAACGATCCCAGAGATGGTTTTGCTTTTCCCGTTTTCAGAACCACTTGCTGAATTACAAAATACCCCTGCGAGTTTCGCACAGCACCCTCAGTGCAGTGCCACTAACCTCGCTTGAGTTATACTACTTAATATGCACTATTTTACTATATATATACTATTATACCATATACTATACTATAAAATATGCTATTATACTATACTACTAAAATACACTATTTTGCATCTATTCTTCTTAAAATCACGGAATGACGGAAATTTTGCCCGGCCCCAAGGCACTGGGAGAAATCCCTTTCTCCACGAGGTTTTGTGGGCTACCTGTGCAGAAAGATGCTGCCTGGGGTTTATGTTGCAGCATCATCATTTTTCTTACAGGACTACCCTTTTCCCCGTTAGAAACGATCAGTTTTGAATGGGTCTTTCAAAGCATCGGGGGTTCGACGGCTTTCCCCCCCAGCAGTGTCCCGCACCCAAGCGCAGCCCCTGCGGGGATGGGGTAGAAACAGCCCCGGTCCCCCGCGTCCCTCTCAAGCCTTTAAAGGGGCGAGCCACGGGCTGCACCGTCGGGGCGCGGTGCTGAGCTCTTACACCCTATCGAAATCTGCCTCGGGGAGGGAATGGATCCGATCCACGGAGGGGTTCCGACCCTCCCCACTGAGGTTAAACGGCCGCGGTTGAGCCAAATATCGGAGCGTTGGAAATTTTTGAGCTGACAGAGCAGAAAAGGGCATTTTTCTTCCATCGGGAAATGTGGCAGAGAGCTGAGCGGATTCCTGGGTCCGGTTTGTCCCGCAGCCCCAGGAAGCGAAAACAGAAGTGCCTTCAAATACTGAACTAGATAAATGTGTATGAAAAGAGCTTGTCCCAGAGGAGAGAGAAGGAGAGAGAACAGGAGTGTACAGAAGAAGAGAGACAGAACGACATGCAGAACTACATACAGAAAGAAAGACAGAAAGAACGGAAAGAGAGACAATAAAGAAGAGAGAGAAAAGCACAAGAGAAAAGAGACTAAAGAAAGAGAAAGAAGAAGAAACGGAGAAACGGAGAAAGGGAGAAAGAGGGAAAGAGAGAAAGAAGGAAGGAAAGAAAGAAAGAAAAAAGAAGATACAAGTAACGAGAACTATAAAGAAAGAGAGATTATGAAAAAGTGAAACAAAGAGAAAGGAGAGGGGGAAAGACAAAAAACGAAAATAAAATGAGAACAAGAGAAAGGGTGCAAGAAAGAAACAGGGAAACGGAGATACAAAGTACAGGGAAAATAAAATTAAAAAAAACCCAGAAATAAATAGAAAGAAAAAAGTAGAAAAAAATTAGAAAGAGGAAGAGGTAGAAAGAAGGAAAGAAACAAAAAAAAAAAAAAAAAAAGAAGAAAGAGAGAAAGAATAATACGAAGGGAGAAAGAAAGAAACAGAGAAAAAAGGAAGAAAGGAAGAAAAGAGAAACGTAAAGAGACAGACAGAAAGAAAGAAAAATAAATTTGAAGAAAAGGAGGAACAAGAGGGAGAAAGAAAAAAAGGGAAAAAACTAAAAAGAGAACAAGACAAAGATGAAAAAGAATAGAAAAAAAAAAAAAAAAGAAAAGGAATGAAAACAAAAGTGGAGAATGAGAGGGAGAAAAAGCAAAAAAGGAAAAACTCAGAACAGAAACCCCAAACAAAAAACAAACCCAAAAAAGTCTCACCAAACCCAAACATTAAGGAAAAAGCAAACAAGCAAGTACGAAAAGGGAAAAATAAATTTCCCGCAAAACCAGTGCTAACACACAGATGATCTGATTTCCCTCTCAGGCCGGGGTGAGCCGCGGGGGATTCTTAGCCCCAGACCGCACCCCTGACCGGGTCCTGTGTACCCCCGAAGCGGAAAGACCCCAGGGCTGGGCAGCTGGGAGCTGGTGCTGCCTTCTCGCTTCTCTCACCCCCATCTTTCCCCAGGGTAGAAAACTGGGGTGTGGGGAGTGACCGCCTCTGCACCCTCGGGACAGTGACAGAAGTGAGAGCTGAGATTTAACCCCTATTTCTGCGTGGGTTTCCCACACTGC
This sequence comes from Psilopsiagon aymara, assembly GCA_024733675.1. Classification (NCBI taxonomy): domain Eukaryota; kingdom Metazoa; phylum Chordata; class Aves; order Psittaciformes; family Psittacidae; genus Psilopsiagon; species Psilopsiagon aymara. The sequence continues at coordinate 5,653 of JANRGW010012000.1, forward strand.
TCCTGCCCCGCTCAGCTATCGTTGAGCGCGGCTTAAAACCCGCGCTCGAAACTGAGCAACCGGCTTCGCATTTACTTCGACCGGCTTGGTAGGTGGCCGTGTATATTTTTGTTGAAGTAGTGTTTATGTTAATGAAAAAGGCTGAGATTACAAACAGACCACTGAATGCCCTGGATGTTGCTGCCGGATTGGTCTAAGCTGTGTACTTTAAGCCTAATCAGTTTTGGGGAGAAAATATGATTTAAAAGAAGAAGAAAAAAAATCATTACTTTTAGCAGAAAGACATTTAGGTCCTTTAGGGAGCCGAGTACTGCCTCTGCCCTCCAGTTTGGGGCTGTGTTTCAGCCTAGCGGGCAGGGATAAAGGAAGGTTGCAGCGCAAAGCATCTCCAACAGTGACCCATAAAAAACAACGAAAACGAGCCCTGGGCTCCTGGAAGAGGGCAGGGGAAGGGTTGGGGGGAGGGGGGTATTTTTGCGAACCTCCTTTGAATCCCTCTAACCTCTCACCAAAGGAGACACCCTGTGGCAAAAGGGTCCGTGTCCCTCAAAATCTTGGGTGAGCAGGGGAACCACAGGCGTGATGCTAATGGGTAATGCTCAGGGTTCATTCTTGTGGCCGGCGCTCTGCAGAACCTGAAATTTGCTCCAAACCCTAGTAATTCACCCATTTGTGATGGTTAATGTACACACACATATATATAATTCCAGTTAGAGCGGGTATCAATTAATTAATTTATATAAAAATTAAAATACAGTTGGTTTTTTTTTTTTTTTTGTGTGTGTGTGTGTGTGTGTGTGTGTGTGTGTGTGTTTAGCAGCAATCATCAGCCTGTTACTTTGATTTCAAAGGCTGATTTTAGGATCAGTCTTCTGGTGTGCTTAAGAAAAATATTCCCCTTTTTCCAAAACTATTCCTGCCCCCCCTCCCCGCCTTGTTTCTATCCCTTGTCTGCATTCACATGCCTGAAATGTTGGTAGCTAAAAAATCATATTGATAGCTAAAAAATCGTATTTTCACAGATTTTAGACTTTTTTCCCCTTCACTCCATGGTTTCCCAGCATGGAGGGATCCACTCTGGGTCTCAGAGAGCGGTTTCCTCCTTGCCAGGAGCTCTGCGAGCAAACAGGCACTCAGCATTTGGCATCTTGCTCCTTTTCAACACTTTCCTTTTGTGGGCAAAAGCTCTCATCGGAGGAGCCTCTCCAGCAGAGCCAGGCAGACCTGGACGATTTGTACATTCTGATGTTTTACTACTGTTATGATTCCTCATTGACTAAAGCACAAAGGAAACCGAAGCGCAAACAAGTCACTGTTGGAAGGGGACGTTAACAAAATCTAAGCGAAACTTTAGCAGGGAAGGGATTCAAGAAAACAAGGGTAAAAAGGGAAAATCAAGAAAAGCGTAGCCAAAGTTTCCTCTGTGTGATGGCTGTGCTGCACTAGAGCTGCAGCAGGGATTTCCCCTGCTTGGTTGGGAGGCAGAAGAGTGCTCTGAAAACAGCTTTTTCTCCTTTAAAATATCTTTAGGGGATCAAAATGTATCCCTGGAGAAATGGGAGATTCACAGCTGGGGCTTGGTGCAACCATAGTGGAATTTCTTTGTTCCCTCCTCACACCTGCGATTAGTCTTTATTACATGATGCTTTATTTTTCTCTTATTTTAGTTATTTTTTCCTTAATTTTTTGGGGGTTGGAGGAAGAGAAACACTGTTTTTTCCCAGTGACATTAAGTGATTCTGTAGGAGGTATTGTCAGATAGAAGCAGATGGTTTTGGAGAGAATGCCGCCATAATAAGCCTGTGCTGTTAGGGCCAGGTAGGCCCTGTGGAGCTGTTGAGGGTGGGAGGTTCCAGCGTCCCCCAAACACCCATCCCTTTGCTGATGTCTGCCCTGTAGTGGGGACAGCCCCAGCGCCGGTCACTATGGGCAGCCCCTGTGTGGGGACTGGCTAAAGGACAGACACAACGGGCTGCCCCCTGCCCTGACACACACATGCACGTTTGTGCACACACATATACCCGCACTTGTAGACAACCCCCTCCTGCAACCCCCGCATCCGATCACGCTACTCCCTAGAAGCACTAATGATGCTGCAGACCAGCTATGCGGTGTGAGGCAAAAGCAGATGAAAGTGATGTCACATTAATGTCAGCTCACAACTCGAGCCCACACAGCCTTGATTGCTCTTATTAATCTTGCCAATTTGTCTGTCAGCACTTGGCTAATCCCTAAATAGCCTCCCAACAGGTGCTTTATGCTTCCGCCACATCCCTGCTCCCCGGCACTCCCCGGGAGCCCTGCTTGCCCTCCCTGGTGACACTGGCTTTCTCCTGCCCATCTGGGACCGGCTCTTTTCCCCTGGGAGGGCTGGAGGGGAGAGAGGCGACTTTGCAGATGTTGTTTAGTCTGTCCTAAGAGGGGTCGGGGTTTTGGGCTTCCCAAAAGGAAGTGATGAGCGGGATGGGGGGGTTGGGGAAGAGATGCTTGGGGAGCTGAGGAGTGGTGAAGAGGAATTACCTGGGTGAGAGCAAACTCTCCGTGTGAGCTTAGGCTGCCATCACAGTTAGAAAACATTTAGGCTCCCTCTGTCTCAGTTACCATGTAGTAGTGAGTTATGTTGCTTTTATTTGTCATGGGTTTGCTGGGTTTATTGAGAGGGGAGATTAAAACAAAAGGTCTGACCTGAAGCTCCAGTGAAGCAATCACATTACACCCTAAGCGACTTCATCTTGCAGTTAAGGTGAGGGTGGTTTACCTCCTTTACTATGTTACCAGAAATTTCACTTGTTATAGTGTATATTTAGCCATGAAACAACAGCCTGTATTGAGTAAAAGACTAAAATTATTGTGTTTCAAGGCTTCATCTCTGTAATGATGCTACTTAGCACAGTAGTCTTAATCATGAAACATGGATTTTGTGTTTAAGACTGCCAAAACCAATTAGCCACTAAACCCTATTGTCTGCTAAAGTGGAGCTCAGGCTGCTTTACTCTATCTGCATGCAGAGAAAAATAAGTGGTTTATTTCTGTTTGGCAACTCTGCTGTGTTAAACAGTTCAATCGCACAGATTACAAGCCCTGTGCATTGCAGTGGTCTCCTCCTGCCGTTCTCCTGGGAGATGTCCTGCTCTGGAGGAAATTGCTGCCAAGCCCAGCTTCATGCAGCAGGCTCCTATTTTGCATCCTAAGTTGGCTCAGGCTATTTCCAACCCTATGCTCTGCACAGCAGGAAGGAAGAGATTTCAGGAGCATCTTCAACCATTCTCCTAGTGCCTGGTCCAAAGCAGCAGAGTCACCAAGGGAAGTATATCCACTAACTGAGTTCAGGGGTGTTCATCATTAACCCTTAGGTGCTTCAGATCAGATCATGAAAGCACTCTAAAAACACCATTAGTGACTGCAAGCTGTTTCACTCCATCCTGACCTGGATTTATTATCAGGAGACAGATAGATTTTCTTTATTTCCTTTCTCCCAAGCCATTTATTTCACCCAATAAGACCATCCATCACATCGTGCTGGAACCGACCTACGATTCAAGGATATTCTTAGAGACTCAGCATGTCAGGAAATGGCTAGCAGCCCCGTGTGATGCAAATATTTGGATGACCAAGAGGTAGGAAAGATTGTCCAAATGTTTACTAAAGGCTGTTGATAGCCTAAGGATTTATAACTGGTGTATAATGACTACCCCCACAGAGCTCCTCTAGCAGGTGCATCCAGTTTCAACATGACACATGGTATGTGTGTGCTCTGGGAAAGGGGATGCAGGAAAAAGCCTTTCCCCAGCTCCGTGAAGCTGCTTACTGGTTTTGAGCCCATGGAGCAGCAAGACGGGAGCCCAGGATCCACTCCAATAATTCATGCCCCTGATAGAAATTCAAACCATTGGTGACATTTAAAAACAAAACACAAGCATCAAGCATGTATAGTTGGAATTTCTTAAGTGAAACTAATGTTCTGAACTATTCAGGCCCATCAAAATGTTCCTTGTCACACTCCCTCAGTGCTGTGGTGGAGGAAATTCATGACATTGTTCTAGTTATTGTTCTTGGCATTTCACTTCCTAATTTCTACCGTCAGGATTTGATCTTTTCTGCCTTGCATTAAGCCCCAATTGCTGCTACAGGCATATCAGAAGTGCTAACAGATCAGTCTTAACCATTTCTGGTGTCAGATAGCTACAGCTTTCCACTGCAGGTTCCACTGGCAACGCTCCATACCTACTGCCAGGGAACCTCTTCCTCTGCCCTTCCAACCAGAAGAGTAGCACGCAACCAATATGGACTACTGCTGGAAATACAGTCAAAGGAAGAGTTAGTACCTTGCTCAGAGCCAGCTCTGATGCCTTGATAACCCACCCTGCAATCTAGTGTCCCGATGCCACTGCCTTAACTGGTATCTGCATGATTGAGAGACCTCAGAGGGCTCCAGCCCACACCTCTGCTCAGAGCAAGTCCATCACCAGCTACAGAATGGGTCAGTCATGGATTTGCTGAGCTGATCCCTTAAAACCTCCAGGGGCAGAGTCTAACAACCATGAATATTGATAGTCCAGGTAAGTAGAAGAGCTGCTGGTGTGCTTGTGTCCATCCAACCAGGTTGTCAAGCTCTGCTATCAAAGTGACAGCTGTTTTGTCTGTTAGCATTCCTGCTACCATGTTATTGAGAAACAATATCTTACCAAATGGGAGAAAGCAGCAGGGTTGACTCATGCAAGTCTGGTAATCACCTTCCCCTCCACTATTTTGCAAGGTTTGACTATGTTGGGAACACAACATATGCGTTTAGCGTGCTGCAGACAACCAGACAATGTGCTTTTCTTAGCAACGAATAGCAATTGTATCTGCTGCCGAAAAGCCTTTAATTCATTACAGCCCTGGACTAGTGGAGTTTACTGACAGCTCAGATGGGAAATACAATGGCTCTATTGTTTTCCAAGGGAAGATTTCATAGTTACATGCTGTTGCACAAACTGTATGTTTTCTATTTGTTACCTGTTTCATTTTTCAATGCGCTCCCTTAGATAAGGTTAAGGCCATTTGTCAGCCTGTGCTGAAGCAGCAAAGGAAACTCTCATAGGCTGTGTACCAGATTATTAGCACTACCTCTTTTGGTTTGTTTAAAAAAAGTAAGAAAAGAGCTTGGTATTTCTTCTAGGGGGAAGAAATTGCGTAATAAAATATATGGGGAAAAAAAGAGAAGTGCTCGAATTCCAAAGTCATCTGTTGCTCTCGATGAAGGTTTTTTTATACATTAAAAGAATTCAGTTCTGGGTTTGATGTCACATTCTCAGTGTGACCTTAGATGTGGAGTCATAACTCAGACTAATCTGGACTTCTCTCTCCTTGAATGTATTTCTCAACAGTTACCCACCAGTGCTGGAAATGCATTTCCTGGGCAAGGATCTTGAGCCATTGGCTGGCTTCAGTTCAGCAGGATACAAGGAAGAACCAGTTGCATGTGGTAAAGTGGCTGGTTAGTTTCTTCAGCTTTTCACTGGGGCCGGCGACATTTAGAATGTGTGATCCAGGGACCAGAACTGCAGGTATAGAGAGATCATAGGCAAAGCATTAACTGCAGCATTGCTTTTACCGCAAGAGTTCCTGCAAATGCATAGGCTATTTGTCTTGTGGCCACACAGTGCACAGTCAAAAGCTCTTTTGACAGTCATGCAACCCATGCTTATGCCTCCTTATCTTCAGTTTTCGTTAGCCAAGAGCCTTTGGCATATATTTTCACTCCATGGAGATGTGCCACAGAACAGGAAGAGTCTTCCTGCATATCTTCCTCCATGAGGACCACCCTATATGCATACCAGTGTGGCTGGCTGTCCCATTTTCCCAGACCTGCACCTGGCTGAGTCAATGGGAAAGTGAGGGATTAGGTGAAGAAAATAGCAGGATGGGCTGGTGGGGGCATACACACCACCTTCACACCAAGAGGAGGTGAAGAAATCCCCCTTGGAGTCAGCATTATGTTTCCATACTGCTGGGTTGTGAACTCATACACTCATTCTGTGCCAGTTGTTTTGTGGATGGGTTATGGATTTTCAAATGTTGTAGATACTGTAATTTTAAGATTAAAATAAATGGCAGAAGGATGGGATAGAAAGGATTCCAGCCCAGAGCTGCAATCCTAAAACCTCAGTTTGCCTGTTCTCTGAACCTTGAAACACCCACATTACACAGGGGCAATTGCAGGCTCAAACCTCTCCAGCAAAAAAGAGAACCTGCTACTGACCCATTGTTGTGCCTGTTCTCTAGACTCTGTGATAGAGCAGTTTTAGGAGAGAAAGACCACTAATGACCACTCTTGGAGAAGGTGTTGATGAATAGAATTCACAGTTCAGTTTTTGCATTCACAGCTCTCCTCCCAGATAACCCAAAGCAGCTGCATTTGTAGTTGCTGGCTTTAGGTTGGCGTAGGCTCG
>JANRGW010012000.1:12186-49842 GCA_024733675.1 Psilopsiagon aymara
CAGGTTTTTGAAACCCTGACTCCCCCAATCCCTGAAATTTAAGCACCTCACATGGATTCTTCTTACTTGGAAGCCTTGCTGCTCTTTGTCTCACCTTTGAGCTTAATCCCTGGTACTTCGCAGGGCATTTGGTTTTGGAGGCTCTGAGCAATGACTTGTGATCCAGACCAGTGCAGTGCTTTTAGCTGCATAGAATTAGATGTTTTTCTAAAGCAAACCATTACTGACAGATTTAAAGGTTTTTATTCCACAGGATTTTTTTTTCCTGCCTCATCTCCCAGGGAACATGAAGGACTCACTCAAACTTCACTTCCTTGGAGTAAATCACAGTCTTATCTCAACCAGAAACCCTGTGCAGGAATGTTCCAGCCCTTGGGCCACCCACTCCTGATCCCAGGCACCAGCATCTGCTCCAGACCCAAGCTCTGACCCTTCAGAGACATATTTTTGCAAGGTCAGGAGATTGGGTGGTAAAGGAGGAGTGGAGAATAGCTGAAAGACATGTGAGGCTGGCTCGGCAAAGAGATTTGGGGGGTATGTTTACACTGGCCATTAAATGCAGACTTAAACCTGTTTCCCTCTTCAGATTGGCCACCCATCGGTGCTGTTAACATGCAAACACACATCAGGCACAGATGCTGTCCCAGCTTCAAAGTCTTCTGGATGAGGGTGGCCCATGTGTGCTCTGTACCCTTGGTCCTTGGTCATCCAACTTGGTCCAAGTGGACCAGGGAAGGATCAGGTAAGGCAGACGGCACTGCTAAGTACCATCTTATCCTCAGTTCCTTTGTAGGGTGATGAGGATACTTCTAGCATAAGCTGCAACTGAGATACTTGTGGTACAAGCAAAAGGAAGCATAAATAAACAGAAAAGCCATATGGGTGTGTGTGTGTGTGTGACAACAGTCATAGAAGAAAGGGAGAACCAGCTCTGTCAGATGGTAGTGAATGGGTGTCAGTCTCAAATGGATGGAGATGCAGCTCTTAGCATTTGTTTCATCCATCATGGAATATTTCTTGTTGTGTCCTGTGGTGGTGATTCACCACCTGCTCACTTGTCAGCCGAAAAGATTACAGAAAATACCATTGCACTGGACAGCTGGATCCATTTTGTACTCATCGATGAACCACCCCACCCCCTGCATGAAGACATTGCCCTTTGGGATCAGGTTAAAAAATTATTTCATGTCAAGTTTCTCTGTGAAATTTCTGATGTATTTGTCTGGAAAAGTCAACTAACTGCTTCATCCAAGAAATAGCTGTGTAAGGGGTCGCTGAATGTGGACTGATTGTCCATCAAAGGCTTTTCCTATGTTCATCACACCACTTTCCCAGGACATATTTTAATATAGATAAGGAAAGGGGGAAAAAAATTTCCAAGTAAAACTCCCATTGTCTTAAGTTGCTAAACTGAAATCAGGTTATCACTTTGGCATGACTACTAGCGTATAAATTCTTCTTGAATGAAGAGGAAAATGCAATTTCCTTTTGTCTAAGGGCTGGCCTCAGCAAAGTCTCTGTTGCCCAGTGCAATAAGGGTTTAGAGTCCAATACAGAGGGTTGTATAGTGAATTCTTCCCTAACTACGCATTAAAATAAGCTACTTGAACTCCTACTGAGGCTTTTAAGCAAGTGGCTCATGTTCAGAACCACATTACTAAGCCTGAAGTGCAGGAAGTCAGTGCTGTCCTTCACCCAGCCCAGGCTGCACTTCTTTGTGACCCTGCTCCTATCCTGCTGAAGACTGTTTGGGCTGAGGCGCCCACCAAAATGTCTCTGAATTCAATTCACATTTCAGCCTTTGCTTTCCTTCGTGGCAGAGCATAGGAATCTCCTTCCTTTTCTCCTTCTTTCCCTCCCTTCCTCCCTCCCTTGCCATGCAGCTGCTCAGCTCTGCAAGGGAAAGGCTCCCAGATGTGCTTGGGAGGGAACAGGCAGAGCCCTGAATTCTTCTCCATGCTGAGTGGACTCTTTGTATATTTTGTTTTTAGGAGAAAATATGTTGAGATCCCTTGGAGAAAGGCCTGGGACCCATCACTTCCCTGTAAGCACACTAACTGCAGGGCTAGGAGGTCCTGAAAGTCATACACCTTTGGCTTGCCTTTGCCTGCAAGATGGACCGATGGCTGATGGGCAGCTCTGGGCATCATCGGCAGCTGAAGTCCATATGCACGATACAACAGAGCCCTAAGCCCTTTCCTGGAGACAGCTCAAGGCGACCAGGTCCTTTGAGAAAATATTTTACTTCAAAGCGAGTAAGCACTGCAACACCTAAACACCCACATTTGATAGTTTTGGCTTATAAATGGTATATCAGATCAATAAATATTCACCCAGTTGTAAGTGTTTTGCAGAGCTGATTTTATTGTATTTTAAGTGCATTTAGCTGTGGTACTTGGTAGCTACTTGATTATTGCGTGAGACAATACATTTATGAAGTGTTTGCCTTCATTTGGTTAATCACTTCATTGATGTGTAATACAAAAATGGTATGAAACTAATTGTTTCCATGGAAACAGGAACCCGACAAATGATTTCATATCACAGCTTGGCAAGAGAAAAAGAAGAAACTTCTGTAATTGTTCCCATTAACCAAGCGCAAAGGATTCATGTGCAATCTCTACTACACTCTGCTTCACTTCTGTTATGAATTAGGGGAGAAAAAGTCAGCACAGAACCACATAAAAAAACACCAAAACAAGCTGTGCTTTATTGAGTATTTGTAGTTCTGCCACCAAAATAATTTTCCCTTCTGCTTTACAGGTTTCTGGCCAGCAACACCAATGACTGTCACAGCCAACTGCTAATTCAGAGATGACATACACAGGGCCTTCAACCATGCATGAGCCGTGTGCGTGCAGGAGGAGGGAGAACATCTTCTACCATGCTGCAGGACTGAGCAATGAGTTGGAGAAAGGACAGCCCTTCTGTCAGGGTGAGTGCTTAGAAAGCTTAGGCAAAGCCAATTCTGGAGCAAGTAATTGTGGCAACCCTCCATAGCCCTAGGCAACTGAGATAGGCTGCCATACAAATAAGCCTGTGTGGCCACAAAATAACCCAAACCTCACCTTAACTGAGGATCCTACAGGATGTATTGATGACTGGGTCATCTCAAGGGCTCTGCTGCTTTAGAGACTCCCCGTTATCACTGTATTAGAAGGACTCACATTTTCCATTTCTCCCAGTTTCACACTAGACCGAGATTTCCTCATTGCAGGAATCTCAGTGAGGAGCAGCAAGTCCTACCAAGGTGCTTGATGGTCACGGACCGCTGCATGCAAGATCAGCCTGCTTAGTTTTAGTAAGACCAATGTCTCTATAATGCCATGGGATGGGCTTCAAAACACACTCCCACCATTCAGCAACTTGCTTGGGGGCTCTGCCCCTAAACCCAGACCCATCACAGATAACAATACAAGGGAACCAGCAGCACAGACCCCATCCTGGCTACCAGGCCACTGGCCACACAACCCCACCAGCATCTCTAGAGGCACTGGGAAACATGGACTTGCTCCATTCTGGGAACCACCACAGAACAGGTTTCTCCCTAGGCTAATTGCTGCTAATTGTGCCACTTTGCTATCTCACCAGCCTTGCCCTGAGCAGGGCTGATAGGGTATCAGTGAGATAAAGAGCACTCAGCACAGGTAACCAGTAAATGTTGTCAGACTTGGGGTGGAGTGAGCTGCCTTCTGGAGGGGTTATCTCTCCCTTGGGGAGTCCAAAACACCACTTTCCTATGGGAGACACTGCGGTCCTAAGGATCTTTCCTATGGGAGATGCTGCGGACCTAAGGATATGTGGAGGGTAGCTGCCACTGCCACACACCTCTAAACTTTCTAGGGGGTGCTGTAGGGGATTTTGGTGACTGAAGACTTGCAAACACTAGAAAAGCAAGCTGGCATTTATTTTATAGTAATTCTTAAAATTTACTTAACATGCAGTTTATTCTTTTGAGTGGTTTTTGCTGTTGCTAATTTAACACTGCGGAAATGAAGGTTTCACAATTTCTCCCCCTTTATTTTTCCCCACAGGGAAATAAATTCTATTCCTTTAACAAACACTGTATCTCCCTTTTATTTTTCACCATCTCTACTGGCCTACAGGAAGTAATTCAGCTCCTCCACTGGCCTGAGTACTAGGTAGGAATTATTAACACCTAACCAAAGTGGAAATTTGGACAAGGTGTTATTGCTCTGCACCATTGGTTGAAAATTATTTGCAATATTATTTTTGCAGCCAACTCAGAAAGAAGTCTTGAGTGTGGATGTAGATTCTTGCAATGAGTATAATCACACATCACCCATCACACCTGGAAGTTAAAACACAGCAAATGCAAAGCATCAGGACCTACATTTTGTCTTGCACTCCGGTGTTTTCGTGCATGGTTCAAAAACTAAGAGGTTATCATTAATTTGTTAGATGGACGAATCAACAGAGCTTGTCCATGACTGTCAAAGTCAATGGCAGGGCAGCTGGCACACCTGGGGTCCTCTAAACCAAAGCTTGGGATATTTTCTATGTCAAGTATCTCCACATCTTAGAGCAATATAGAATAGATGGACAGGGAGGCAGACAGACCGAACATTTACTTCCTCAAAGTACCTCAGTCATCTGCTTTTCCTTTTACCCTGCAAGTCTGGTCCTCTTTCAGTTTGGTTTAAGTTACCAGAGTTTCTCAGCTTGTTACAGTAAAGCTCATAACAAAGTCTGTGGCCAGCTAGCTCTTTGATAATTCCTTTCCCCCCATTTGTTTATCTCAAGTACTGAGCTTTGTTCCAGGCCCAAAACCAAAAGCCTTTCCACCCTGTTCTCCTCTTGACTTGTTGCAGATGTAACAAAATAAATCTTTAGAAAGAACAAACCTTCACTTCCTCTCTCCTGTCTGATTCAGTCACAAACCCCAGGAAAGAAAAATAAATCATAACCTGGGCTCGCCCGGTCTCGAAGGATACCACGTCTGGTCCTGTAGGCCGCCTTTCAAATCGGACATGTCCATCCCTCAGAGAAGTCAGTGATCACAGTGACTGAATGAGCTGAGCAGTCTCGACTCAGGCTATTGCATGAAACCACCCAAATCCCCATTTATTGACATGAGATGCCCATCTTATCCATACTTCCCATTCTACATGTTATTTTTGTCCTCCATAGTCTGATAAGGGGGAAAAACATCTGATAACCATGAAACCCTCATATTAAGCATTGAAGTCAAGGGCCAATAAACAGCTTGTGATCAGCCTGTATGAGACTGATGTAATGGTGAGCAGCAGTTGTAAGCACAACCAAGCTGTTGATACCTTCCCAGAGTGTCTCTTGGGCACGGAAGGGTGATGTACACCACTGGCTCTTCTCACAATCCCACTGATGGCTCTGCCTCTCTAGTCTCTCCCCTGTCACCCACCCTATCATTTTACACTGTAATCAGAAAAAACAGCAACAAGATAGGTTTGTTTTTCTCAACTGGCCATAGCAGAGGTAGAAATGTGTCTCCAAATAGAACTTCTTCTTCAGAGATGTCTCCATGTGAAAGTTGTATTGCTCTCCCATCAGTCATTAAAGAAGGCTCAACTGATCTAATTGCAACCAAATTATAGTGACTTACCAAATTCTTGTTTTCAGACAACGTGGATCCCATGTATGGATCTACCCTGAACCCTGTTCTAGCTCTGGGGTGAAACACATCAGCTCAAAGCTCTTTCCAGTGCCCATTTCACTTTGCATAGCCCTGGACTAGGACCAGGCAGCAGTTCATGGCATCCCCACCATGGGAATTGCAAGTGAAGTGGGGCACAAGTTCCTAAAATGAGGTTTGCTACATTTGCCTGTGTCTTCAGTTGACATGAGTCAACTGAAGGTTAGTCTCTACTGAAGACTAGTCCCTTCTAAAGACTACACCCAACTAAACATGGGTCAGCTAAGGATAGACCTAGTTTTAAGCTGTGCAATACCAGAACTGTATAAATGGGATGATTACACTAGGTATTATCTGGCTTATTGGTTTTTATCCTTTCAAGTGTTCTTCGGGTGGAGATGTACAGAACCATGAACAATGCTGAAGTCAGAAGACATTTGGGTTATACCTCTAGTCTCATACCTTCACCCCAGAGGGATGAACCAAGACTTTTCTTTCTTTCCTTTTTTTTTTTTTTCTAACTTAAACAAGAGGTTTTTTGCACATTTGAAACAATCTGTACAGTTAGCATTGAAGAAGGTGTAATTAGACACTTTGAGAACTGGAAGAAATTAACTCCAACCACAGACCATCACTCAGACTATTACTTAATAATACTTCCCAAATGTGCAAAATACTTAGTTTTAGAATAACAGGAAAGCAGTATAACTTCTCATCGAGAGCAAAGGCTTTGGACTGTGAAGTATGCACAGAAAAGTCAAAAGCCACCATTATCCAAAGCCCGAAGATGCTTTGCCACATCCCATCACCTGAGGGGTACCAGGGCACTGGGCCGGGACAAACATGCTTGGCCATGATGCTGGTCTTTGAAGGATGTGATTCACAGTCTGCAGCCCCATGGTGCTTGAATGGCTGGAACAGAGTCAATGGGAGCGACCAGCCTGAGGTGCAGTGATCTGCATGCGAGAAGATCTCCTTCAGTTTCCAACATGCCAAGGAAACCGCTGAGAAATTGCTGTTTTCCGTCTTCTCCAGCACCAGGCAGAGATGTTGACTCACGCCATGCTACTGAAGCCTGGCTAGAAAGGGATTATTGTGATTTCTACCCATTTCTTTCGTCACTACAAAAGGCCCCATTCATCTGGCTAATTTTGACGGAGAGAGCAAGGGGTATCAGTAGCATGAACTGTATCTGAGTGTCTCAACCACATTTCAGGAAGCCACGCTTGTTGGCCAGTCCAACCTGGTGAAATAGATATCTTTTATTTGAAGCCTTTTAGTGGATCGTTTCTCTGATTTTAAACATAAGCATCTTTTCTGGCCATGGCAAGTTTAAAAATCACTGACGAAGCAGGGACAGCCATTTCCATAGCAAAAACAAGAGGCCATTCAAAAAGCGTGGGGAAAAGTTGTTCTTGCAGCAGATATGTGTTTCTGCTGCTGCAATCAATGTTCCTACATTTGTCTACCTAAAGGTACCCTGTGTTATGCAATAAGGCTGTGTCCAGAACAGAGAATCTCTTGCTTTATTTCAAAGCACTGCTCAAAAATGAATTAAAAATACCCAAAACATGCATGATGTCTTATATGCTTAACTGCTTGTCTTTGTAGAGCACAACTGAGACTGCCTGTGTGTGTGGGAAGAGCTACAACATAATTGCTTTCAGCAGAATATCACTGTAGTCTATAATTAAAATATATGAGGTTGCCAGTTTCAAAATCTTTAAGTGATTTCATCTGTATTTGGGTGATTATGTCTCTCTGAGTGGCTCATTTAAGATGATACTTCTATTTTCAGCACACAAAATGGTTGCTGGGGGTAAGAGAAGGGTAATTTTTGTCCTCTGCCTCTTACAACTTCCAGGTATCAAGGGAAGCCTGGAGAGACAGAGGTCAGACTTCAACAGCATGTCTCATCACTGGGGAAATCTTCAGCGAAAGCTGCTCATGAAGTGTGATTCCAGAGACGGAGTGGAAGGTGTCAAGAAAGAAAAGAGAAAAACAGGGGAAAAAGAAATAATTAACAGAAAAATCTGGCACCTCCTAAATCACAGTGACAATTTAGCACTGTGTTTACACAGGGTAGTAAAAATAAATTGCCTGAGACTGATTATACCCACATGCCACTTGCCAAGCAACAGGGATGTCCCGCAGTATTGGAAACCAAACACAAGGAAACACGTGCCAGTGGCAATCATCATCAGTGCAACAACATTGGTGCCGGGACTACTTTGTCCCATCCTCAATAAGTGGAAGCAGCAGTAGAAAAAAGGATGTGTCGCTCTTCCCCACCTCTCGGACATGACTGTGCGAAGGTGACACTGCAGGCCACCACAGATGAGAAATCCTGTAAGGACCATGGACAAATAAGCAAGGTTTTAGGGTATCCTTAACCTTTGATTAATTAAACCTGCATAGTCGTGAAGCCCCTCTGCTATTTCTGCCACAGCTGGGATCTTGTGAGATCAGCTGGGGAGTAGCAAACTCATCCATGGTCCTTTCCTAAAGTCTGTGTTTACATCCCAGTTTGCAGCCAGACCTGCCTTGACCCGGATGCAAAAGGGAAGGGACCTCTACTCTAACTTCATTAGGAACAACAGCAGGGAAACATCATGGTCCTATCTTCAGGTGAATAACTCAGGGTATGTCTGCCCTTAACACAAAACCCCAGAATGTCCCAGATTATCACAGGTGGGAGGTAACCCTTTTCCTATCTCCATCACAGTGACCCTAAAAACCTTTCTTGCAGTTCTGATCTTTCTCCAAGACAACTTCTGTCTTTCAGAAGAGGTCTTTGCCACAGGAGGCTGGATGGCTCCTCACAGTGGCACAATCCCATGTCAGAGGGCATGGCTAGTTTTGAAGGGTTCAACCTCCCCAGAAAGCTTGTAACTCTGATGTTATTCCTTGCTGGGGACTGTTGTGGCATCAGTTATCTGCTGTGTTCTTACAGAAGCAAATAAGCATTATCCCTAATCAAAAGAAATTGCATGTACTGACATAATGGAGAAGATGAAAAAAACACTCAGCCCAGTTAACATATGTGACCATGTACAACTGTCTCCAGCAGAACAGGGCCTCTGTAGTCAATATAGTTGGCTATTTTACCTGGTGGCAGGGCCAGTGGAGACAATGCAGGCACTGAATTACGTTGGCAGGGCTCTCTGTTGCACTTAGAAGGAGAAAGGGCAAGAGAGAAAACCTCTGGAGAACAATTTTGAGCAAGAGAGGACAGTACAAATGTGCTGACTGCAACAGATTCTAAGGCGTCCCAACTATACAGAGATGTCATGAATAAATCTTGTGCATATTCCAGTCACCTGTGGGCTTTGGTTTTAAATATTTGTAAAATGTCTTGGCTTTGTGGCTTTCAACAGAGTGATAAATCAGCTAGAGATGCGTTTGGCTCCTCTTGACAGATGCCAAGGCCAGCCATACCTCAGCACGGCTGGGAAGCATCCTCTTCCCAGTGCAGGAGGGATGCACACTCACGAGCTGTTAAAGGTATGCGTGGTATGCAGGGTTTTTGATCAAAATAAGTAATATAAGAAGGCAAAGATGATAGCATCACTGTTATAATTGTAATGAGTCACAAATGCTATTTTGACGGTTTTCTTTGAAAGAAATACACAAAACCCAAGCAATTTAATTAAAGATCTCCAAGGCTTTGTAATCAGCATGGCCACAAATGAGGGCAAATCTACTTTCATGTGGCAGAATATATGAGTAGGTTTCCCACTGAAATAAAAAGAAAGAAGAGAAAAAGACATTTTAAAGAATTTTGTTTATAACAATACTAGGATACAACATGAAGGACCTATATCCCCCCTGAGAGAGAAAGGCTGTGATTAGCTTAGATAATGCACAGAAGGTTCAGGGGTTTTCTAAATGGTTTATGAATATATGAATTACATTACACATGTCTGCTCTAACACTGAGCACATCTCCAACTCTCCTTTGGCAAATACGTTTGGGAACAAGAAAAGGAAGAAACTTCCAGGGAGTCAAAGACACCAACAGGTAGCTAAAACTTTCACCAGGCTCAATTTCTGAAGCCCTTTCTGAGCTTTTTCAGACCAAATGCCTAAAACCCAGGATGTAGAAGCAGCCTTTGAAGCTGCTGAGATCTTTAAACCAAGGAAATATGATGGGTCACTCAGCAAAAGCTTTTGATTTTTGGCAATCAGGCATAGTGAAAATGAAAGTTTTTGACCTGAGTATGCATGGTGCTCTGACCACCTGGGTCTGATCTGCTCAGAAGGGCAGGAAACACTGTGAGGGTCTGATACTGATAGAAATAGCTACTGTTTCCTTTAAATCATACCACCCTCGAGTCTGAGAGATGCACAGAATCCCGCATGCGTCCAAGATTTGCTACAAAACATCAGAGAAATGGCAAGAGCACAGATTAATCCCATTTACTCCGAAGAAGCTCATGATTAACGCAACTTGGACAGGGCTGTAGGAAGGGGGATGGCTTAAAAAGATGGAGGGAAGTCTGTGTGGCTCTCCTTAGTTGATACTATATATGGTATTTGGTCAGTTCTGCTTTAGAAGCTGCAGCCAGAATCACATTTTTATTGTATTTCTTTTTTAAGCAGAAAAAGAGGTCAAATAACTTCACTGTGCTCAAAGAGCCCATGGTGATGGATAGTGCTGCGAGTGGCAGCTGCTAAGCTTCGAGTCCTGGGAGCAGTCTCAGGGGTTATGCCCCCGATTTGGCCTCTGCCAGACCAGTGAGCCCTTAGACTGTCTGCTCCTTTTCCCTTGGGATGCCACCAGCCCAGATTTTGACCCATATTGACTGGCTTGGTGGGCAGCTGTTTTGGGTTTGATGCATGAGCCCTCTGGACCAGAACTGTGGTGCCTGTGGAGTGGACAAATGTGGACTGGCCAGAGCCAGGGCTCCATGGTAGGAAAAGGTCTGTCTTATGCTGTTACTGACTCCCATCACACTAGTAACACCAGGGTAGTGGTAGAATCTGTATAGATGGTGACTGTAGATGTTTCAGCTGATCGGAGAGGGTACTCATAGGTGACCACTGATGGTCACAGACAGAGGAATATTGTGTGGGACAACAGGGCAATCAGCAAGGAGTGAGTCTGTCTACCTCAGAAAGGTCCTAGAGTATCCTTCCATCTCCTCCCCTGTCCCATCCCACTGCAAAGAAAGCCATATGCTCACCTTTATTCTCAACCCCTAGAAACCTCAGTGCAACTTTCAACCTGCTCAATATGTCAGGCTTATTTAATGGGACCGCTTTGCTAGCAGGACAGGTCCACCTTTTATTCTCACTATGAACTAGCTGCCCCATCAGACTGATTTCCCAGGGCTAGGGCCACCTGCTCTACCCACGTCCTCCTCAACAGCCCTTGGTTAGGGTACAAAGCGTCCAGGGGCTTTAGCCTAACATATCTTTCCCTTTCTTTCATCACTGATAACCAGCACTGCTGAAAGTGCATGAACATCCCCCCTTCCCTCCACTCCCCTTTTACATCTGCTCTACATTTGCATCTCAGAAATTAGAGAACTTAGTTATGCGGCATTACATAGCTGGGGCTGGAGTATGGAACTGATTGGGTATTCAAGCTAAATAAGAAGAGTTTAAAGATCTTTCCAGGAAATTGAGTGGAACACCCAAACTGACATTTGGTATTAAATATTATATTTGTGCAGTTGCTCTTTATAGCCCGTTGGCATTGAACATCTGGGAGCACGATTTATAACATACAGAAACTGAATACCTGCTCAAAATTATGCTCATCAGAGCTCAGAAATTAGAATATTACTGTGTACACTCTGAGCCAGTCCATTCCTAAAAGGTAGAGCTATTAAAATATGATTAGTTGAGCCATATCTGGTCTCAGAAATGTCATACACCATTACAACTGAAAAGACCTTGTTGCAATACTATTGGCAAAGTCCCCTGCTTGATCAGCAGCGAGATGCCAAAGAATGAACCTTGCAAATAGTTGCCCCAGCACCATGGGGGGAAATTAAAAAGAGAAGGGGAGTTTCAGAGCTCTTGGTTGCACAGATTGGGGTGGCTTTGGGCTCCTCGTTAGGGCAAGCAGGAGCAGAAAGCTTGTGAGGGTTTTTCTTTCTGATGTAGGAAGAGCTCTGCTTCCCTTTCCTACCTCAAACGCATGTTATTTTCACCCAGGATGTGGCAGGATCATCCACTACCACAGCACCATCCCAATTTCCAGCAATCACAGCTCCCCATCCCCAACATGTTCACATTTCCAAGAGCTCTGCACACTTCATGGGTGGTCAGGATTGCATTTCCCCCCCTTTGCTGGAGAATAAAATCCAAACAACAACCACAGAAAACCTGCAGATTCCGGGCTCAGGTTGAGGTAATTAAGATCTTCTTGCTTCTTGCAACACAGTGTTATATATATATTTATATACATTAAAAACTCCTTTGCAATCTATGATCATCTCTCCTAATGAGGTGGATTGACCTAATCAGGTCGGCATTGCACAGCATTAATCACGGTAAGCATTTCTGTGCCAAAACCTCTGCAAAGGGCAAATCGCCCCTAGGGCAGGGCTCAGCCAAGGGGGGCTCAGCACTGGGTGTCCCTTCTCCAGTACCCACAGGCAGAGCCCCCCGGGCCTAATCTTGCCTCCCCCAGTGGCTGGCTCAAGGGGCTCCTGCCCTGCAAAAGCCACTCCGAGGCACTGATGGGTCGGTGCAATTACAACAGCAACCAAATCCCCCAGAGCCAGCCCTTGTTCTTTGTAATTGAAGACATTTCCCATAGGCGGGTGGCATATTCTGGCTTTTAAAGCGTGGCTGCACTAAAACAAACATCTGAATAAGACTCACTTTTGCAAAACACAAGTCAGAAATGCAATTGGGGGTCTTTCGCTTCAGGTCTCAGCGAGGTCCCAGCCCTGGTGCCCCCACTTTGCAGCTTCAGCTCACCCTACGCTGCTCAGAATTCCCCCCTAAGGCGAAGGCAGTGCTGCATACCCAGCCCGACGGGACCTGCCGCTGCCTGGCTTTGTCAGGGCTTATTACTCCGTGTTTTCACACTTATCCCCAAGGTGTTGAACTCGCCCTGAAGGTTAATTAGTAATTTATTGCGCTGTCATCAGTTCGAGGCTACTAATGGCTTCAATTTAGCCCCAGGGCTTTTGGTTTTTTTGTTTTTTTCTTTTTTTTTCTTTTTCCTTTTTCCTCTTTTCCTTTCCTTTCCTCCTGCCTGCTTTGGAGGAGCTGGGAGTTGCAGCACATGGGGAAGCCGCAGCAAAAGCTCCTGGAATTAAGGTCCAAAGGAATAGTGAAGATTCCCCCTCCCCAGCTCTATATCGCTGGCCTGTCTTGCAAAGAAACAATTTAATGTAATTCACAGAGAATTGCAAAGCTTGGGGTGTTTTTTGGGTGCTCCTAAATGCTCAACTTGAAGTAACATCCTTTGGACAGATTTCTTCAAGGCAAAGCAGCCACAAAGCATGAGCCTTGGGCCAAGTGGTGCTGCGTGAGCTGTCCCTGCGGTTAGCAGCACTCTCCTCTCCCCTTGCAGGACACAAAATCATCTTGGCTATAGAAATGTAAACCAGCTTCGTGCTCAGTGAGACATCTGTGAGTGGGCAGAGGGCAGCCTGAGAGGACACACAGAGACCATCACCTCAGTGTCTGGGAGCCTGCTTTTCACATGCATGGCTTCAAGGCTTGGCTGGCTTAGCAAAGAGCTGTGGTTTGATCCAGCAAGGACTAGGGTTGGGGGGCACTGGGGTACAGAGGTATTTTGCCCTTCCTGTGATGTGCCTCCATCGTGCCTCAGTTTCCCCATTTATTTATATAGTAGATGTGCAAACCACCGGGCAGCCTGAAAGCAAACTGCCCCTAAGACCCACAAACCTGCCCCAAACCCCTCCACTCACCCAGACAGGACTTAGGTGCTGTCTGATCAACAATCTCTCTTCATCCTGCCTTCAGATGCTGCTCCCTCGAGCTTTTGTGCGCCTCTCATCACAGGGATGCTAAGCAGAGAAAGTGCACAGGCTGTGTCTCTGCATTCCCATCAACCCTTATCCTTGCCTGATGGAGCGCCTCTTGCAGAACAGCCACACACCAATTTTTCATTGGTTTTTGGAAAATAAGCACATTTCCTGCATTTATTCAGGCTGTTAGGTAAACTGGCCACAGAGAAGGAGGATGTGAGGTACTAATGAGGACGGGTCGGGGTGACTGCTGCAGCCTGCATCTAGAGCAGGAAGAGATGGCTTGGGAGCAAATGTCCCACTGGGCATGAGCCATGCAGGGTGCAGGGACAGGCAGCACCAGCTGGCTTTGCCACCATCAGCCCTTCCTTGCTGGGGACATGGCGATAGCAAAAGTGGGTGATCCTGAGTGCCAGGCTGTCAGTGCACTGGGGATTCATAGGGAAGAGGTATTGGCTGAAAGGGAATTGCATGATTTAAAGAAAAGAAACTGTGTGACCTGACAGCCGGAAAGGGAAAAGGTATGGACCTTTCTGTGGATTTTGATTTAAAAAGAGAAAAAGACCCCAACAAACCACCTATATTCAGGTTTCACCTTCAGCTGCATGCACATGGATTCCCTGAATAACATCTGCTATTCCCCTCCCCTGTTTAATTTATGGCCGTTAACTTTAGGGCTAAGGACAGTTTATGGAAAAAAACACCTGCTTTCCCCTGCTCCCAGGGCAAGGGTGGAATTTTCTCTGACTCTGCATCCTAAATAAAGCTCCATTCCTGCATGATTCATACCATGGCTCATGCACACATGCCTTATGTTAGGAGGCCCTGTCAAGATGCTCATGCCCCTTTCGAGTTCAAGGACTCAAGCATAGGCTTTGCACAGATCTCATTTATACACATCACTGGGGCTTTCTGCCGAGCCCAGGGGGGAGCTGGGCCCTGGAGTTGACTGCCCTGCTGTTGGGGTATGTGCTAACGTCTCATAGAGTAACATGGGGAGCAATGTCTATGTTATTAGGACACCAATAAAGCCACCCAGTTCTGGCTACCAGCCTGTTTTTGCTCTATCCCATACCTATCCCATCAGGCTCCATCGTCCCTAGCTCTTCTCCAAACACACCTTACTCACGGACCAAGCTCAGGATCTGCTTTCTCAGCAAGGCAGTATCTCAGCCCTTTGACATAGATCCCTGGCTCTGGTTCTGTCATTATGAAAGATTATCTTTCCATGATGGAGCTTTCACTCATGGATGGTTGTCAAGAAAAAAAAAAGGGGGAAAAAAAGAGGCAAAAAAATAAAAATGAGAATTGTTGGCAGTAAATGGATGATAAAACCTGGACGCTCATCCAAGCTTGTATTTGAAAACTGATAGCCAGCACTCAGGCAGCACGCAAAGACCCCACACGTAGTGAACCACCCCTGGTCCAGAGCTCTGTGCAGCAAGCAGGGATAGAGCATGGGGAAGCTTCAACCCCTCTGCAGCCGCCACCCCATAGACTCCACATCAATGCAAGGGGAGGCTCACCGGCTCTTTGGAAAGGGGAGCAAAGCAAGGTGATGGTGGGGGGGAGAAGCCTATGACTAATCTGGTAACCTTTCCTTTTAGTGTTTAAGAGAACCCGAGTCTGTTTACAATAAAATGGAGTGATATTTTTCATCCTTCCAGATGGAACAAGGATTGTATAAACAGAGCAACCTCAGACACAGCAAACACCTGTTGAAGGGAACCGGCTTGAAAAGACATGCAAAAATCTATCTGTCTATCTATCAAGGCCCCTGTAGACTTGTGGTCAAGTTCAAGTTGAAGTGCATGTCAGAGATTTGCTGATGGGGGAAGGCTGTGATAAGCAAAAACATTAGCAAACATCTATGGGTTTTAATCAGGAGGTTAGAGAAGGAGCAAGGAAGAGCTTTCTACCTCTTGAAACCAAGGAGTTTAACTCTGCAAGCTGTGGATTATTCCTCAACCGGATTGGAGCAACTTTTCCAGTTCTCTGGAATCTCACTTCTAAGAAGAAACCCCAAATTGGGAAGTTACAGAATAACCTGTCAAAAATCTCCATGTCTTCCTTCTTACCCTACTGCTCAGGTTTCAGCCCTGCACCAAAACATGTAGGCTTCCATTCCATCCAAACTGCTGTGGTTTTGATTTTTCCCCAAACTAATCAAATTGAACGTAACCATGTTCACATAATCCTACAGGCTGGGTCTGAAATCATTAAGTCCTTCTGCTTCAACCGTGTCTCGTGGCGGTGAGTTCCACGGATTAATTACGTATTTCTTACCGCAAAATGGAGCTACATCATATCTTCCCTAATTACTGACCTAAAGTAACTAAATCAGTTTTGCTGTTTTTTCACAAAGGTTTGTCAAAACCACCCAGCTCTTCAAGCAGAAACATGCCAGGAAAGTCCTACACCTGTGAGACAGCCATGGTTTTAGGATGAGCTCTAAAGCAACAGAGAGATGAAAGATGCTCAAGTCCTGGTTTGGGCTGTTGTGCTAGCAGGGATCCTTCTGGGAGACTGCATGAGGAGATGACCTGTGTTTTAGCCAGCCTTGGGGTGCATCCAGGCTTGCTAGAAGCTGCATCCTCTAAGGACCACAACAGCCCCAGCACTGAAGCCATGGAACACCATTCTCCTGCCATCCTGCTGCTGGACCAGACCTGCAGCCTTGGGCAACCCACAGATGAAGGATTTATTAGGGTTGGCATCTTTGACATCAGCAGTAAGTGTGCTTGATGGCTCTTTTTATTGTGTCATTTGAATAGAACTGAAGAAATGAACACAGTCTTTTCCAAAACGGAACTGTAGGAAGATGTGTCATCCTGCAGAAGCTATTCCCTCTCTCCCTTGAGAAGTGATATTCCCCATGAGCAGCAAGAATAGGAATTTCCAAAGCTATTGTTCAAAACTGTGACATTTTCATCCTCATTATGACTTTCTTCCTTTTCCCACCCTTTCCAAGAGAAAGGGAAAGAAATATTACCTGTTCCAGCACACCATGGAGCAGATTGCTCAGCTTGCATATATCAGCATAGCTCCACTGACGCCATGGAGGCATGCCAACTTACACCTATTTGGGAATCTGGTCTACTATTTTATATATCTCAGATTCCAGCAGGTTTCCCTGAATGAGGAGGACTCCAGCAAAGTACGAACTACCTGTTTAATATCCCATCCCAGCTGACAAACTGGCATCACAGGACCGCGCGTGTCGGAAACACTGCTGATAGAGCACAAAGAAAACCTTGATCTTCCGCTGCGTGCACACTGTTGTAATTCTTCCGAAGGCTTTGCTTAAAAAAACCTTATTTTTCCACCTGTAATAAGAGGGGCTGTCTTGCTTTGCCTGAGTTCTGGAAGTGCAAGTTGACAGGCTGTGTGTAATGTCATCTCCCTGTTTTAAACTCAGTTCCAAGCTCGGAAATCCAGCGGGATGTATGGAGGGCTGTTCCGGTGGAAGGAGGAGGGTTATTTTAGTTTTTAAGTTTTTTTAAGGGCACTGGATTTGGTCTTAACCTAACAAACAAGTTGACACAGATGATTATTAACCAATGTGATTTAAAGTGAAGTCCTTCAGCAAATATCTGTGATCATTTGGTGCCCAGTTCACCATCTATCCACAGCAGCCTCTGCACTCATTTCACAAAAAAAAACACCCAAGGTTTTTCTTCATATTTTTTTTTTATGTATTATCAAATTAATTAATTCTCACAACCTATTTGGGTCCAAAAATTAGAGAAATTAAAGGCTAGAAAATATCACTAAGTTGTAAATTTTCTCTATGAAGTGTTCTCTTCATGCTATGGAGATGTGCTCCCAGAGGGAAGCTCACTAGCTGCCAAGCTGTGCCCAAGCACAGGGGCTGTGGAATTGTACCAGCTCTTCCAAGTCAAGCGCATTTTGCAAACTGTGTAATGTCACCCTGAGCCCTCTTTTCCAAGAGACACAGGTCTGAGTCAATGGAAATAATGGAGTATGGTACTCTCAGTCCCATGAGATAGACCTTTACTAACTTCAGTTTTAAATCTTCAGAGTTTCAGCTCTTTCCAGTTGCACCATCAAATATTGGTCAGGTCCTGAAGTCACAGCAGTCATCTTCATAATCTTTCCTCTTCTTTGATTTCACACATCCTCTGTGCACCTCTTAACCTGCCTGTTTCTGTATCTATTTCTAAACCATAAACAGAAGGAAGATCCTTGGAAATAGTGACTTATTCCAAAATCCACCTTTCTCAGCCTTGTTCCAGCTCACAGACTTTTCATGAGATTGCACTGCTGTTCATCACTGCCTTTCAAGTCTGTGGTCAGCGAGCATGATTGAAATGCAGTATTTTACCAAACATTTGTTGCCCTGCAATATCAAGCCTTGGCCACGAATGTCTTTTTTTGAACTCATGCCTTTATCTACCAAAAGGACAGTACCTAATAAGCAAATAATGACAATTTGATTTCCTGGTGCAGCACCTGGGACTCTTTTTGGCCTGTTTCTTGTTTGGCAGTTATTGGGTTTTGTTTGTTTGTTTATTTTCTGGGGTTTTTTTCAGTTCCTTGCTGTGAGATTCTTCATGTTGGAAAGGAGATAGTAAATCACAGAGCTCTTAACACTTTCTGTTTGCAGAGAAATGTGGCATTTCATTTTAAAATAATTATTCAACTTGCTCCTTAGTATAGTCTTAATGTAGCTTCTTTGCAGTGTCCCAGTAACAGCCAGGCACTATCTTATATCCTTGCAAAAACACACAGCTGAGCACTCTTAAATATTTATCTCATCCCCAAAAGAGAGAGAGGAATGGTACTGGTAGATCTGAGCCAAGGCTCACGTCCAGGTTTAGAGCCCAAGTTCTCAGCTCACCCTGAATTTTATAGAAGGGTCAAATTCGACCGCCAAAGCCTTGCTTTTTGGCTTGGCTCAGAGGTCTTCCTGGTGTTTTCTGCATATTCCTGTTTTCCTGTTCCTTTCTGTCTTAGGAATTTCAGCTGTATGAACTGAACAGACCAATAACACAAGGCATGTCTAATACATTCTTTGCACGTTTAGTCCTGTGTGAGATTCTTAAAGGACAAGAGGATGACCGGGTGCCCTTAGTCCAACATCTTAGAACCAGCAGGAGGGAATCAGATTGCAAGCTCAGCTTTGAGTTTCTAATGTGATGGTATAGGATTGACATGCTCTAGATCAGGTCTGACCAAATTGTGATCCCACCATTTCCACTAATTTTGCAATATTACAAAAAGCTCTGACACTAGCCAAGTCATTCCCACATAAACAAGAACAAAATCAAGCAGATGAAACTTGGATCTGGACAATGGTGCTCAGATCCAACTTGTTGGCTTGAACTTTCCTGTAGCTAACATCCAACTTGGGCAATGAGAGCCGTAGAGTGGAATTTGCATGACTTTCTCTCCTTTCCCAGCTTGCCCAAAGAGTCATTTCTGTCCCAGGCAATGACCATTGTTTCTAACACTCAGTGCTTTCTCTATTTATACATGCACTCTCCCTGAAGGTCACCTTTTGGCTGCTGCTTTTCCACCTCCTGGAGTCCAGCATTATCTCTGGTGGTTGTTTCCAACTATAACACATTCTTGATGGTTTTTTTTTACTTTACAGATAGCATCAAACCTAATTCCAAGCTACTTTGCCTTCCCGCCAATACATTTTCAGGCTGACAGGAGATGCATGTGTCTTGTTTTCTCAAGACTGGCTTCCCACTCAAGGCATGTGGGCACAATACGATCCTGTCAAAGCATTACATTTAACACTAAATTGAACTAATACAAAGTTAGCTTTAAGTTAATAGCAGCTCAAAATGTATCTATGCATAGTCTGACTACTAGGCTGTTAGAAATCCAAACTGAAGACCAATAAAGCAGGAATAATCATATCCCTGTATTAGATAACGTCTCCATGAACTGCCTCATACAAATTCCTGCTGGATAGGTTGCCTGCGTCTGGATGGAGATCCACAATTTGGTGTCTTTTACTGATTTCCATTAGACTATGCAAGGAATCAGGCACTGTAACCCTAATTCAAGCATTCAGGGCAGATGATTTGCCCTTACCCAGGTGGTCCCACCAAAAGCTTTGCAGAACCCCAAGCCTGGCCCAGCTCTAGTTAAGCAGCTACAGCTATTTTATTCATGCCAACCCAACCATTACCCTAGCCATTACCTCATGGGTCTGTCACTCTGTCTTCACCTTTCTCCTCCAGCTCCTCCTCTCACCACAACAGCAGCAAGAGCCTAGCTTGGCTCTTGTTCCTGAGCCTTTGGGCCACAACAAACAGCTTTGCCTAATGCTGATGGGAACTCTTGAACTGCTTTTCAATAATCCCACTCCCACCAAGGCCAGCGTGTCATCCCACTGAAGCCACTGAAGCCAATAGAGCTGTGCTGAAACACACCACCTGACTCACTTGGCTCTAAACCTTTGATTATTGACTTCAACGAGATGAAACTCCAGGCTCCATGACTTTTTGTTGACCCCAGAAGAGTTTAAGCAATAAACTGTTCTCTTGTGATGTACAACTCCCATAGGATCCCTCAGTCCAACAGACCACAAGTGTTTTCAAGGTAAGCAGTCCAGCATTTGGAGAGCACAACAACGGCACTATGGCTGAGAATGGTAATTGTTCTCTTTTGCCTCCAGTGATTTGGACATTTCATAACTCCCCTGCTGGCTGACAGCTGGATTCTTCCCTAATTACAAACCACTTGTAGTTGAAAAATCAGACATTTCCTGGAATTTAAATAACCAATTTTCCACCAGTCAACATCCAACAAAACAATCTTACAGTTTCATTCTAAGCACATTGGAAATAAAAAATATCATCAGAACATGCTGGATAAGTGGGGGAAAAAAGGGATTTTGATGACTTCAGACAGTCAAATACACCATTCCTTGATCTTTGTATTCCAGCTTATTTTCTATGTTGTTGGGGTTTTTTGTTTGCTTTTTTTGGTTCATTTTTTTTTAAGGCAGAAATAATACCATTTATATTCATTGAAAAAAACACAATTCAATGTTTTTAAAAGGCAGAATATTCTTAAACACTGTGACTCTATCTTTTAAATACAGAGCTGGCATCTGACAATACAATTATTCATTTGTGCCTTAGGAAATGTGTCTTTATTCATAACTGATGTAGAATAAATATTGACTTTTCCTCTATCTCTGGGCACAGGATTTGTTCATTTTGTCTCTATAGCAAATTGCTGTGACAGTAAGGAATAACTCTAAACTCCCAAGTCTTAGGTTGTTGAAAAGAAAAAGGGAAAAGCCCTTAGAGAGCTGCTGGCTTCCAGGAAAATCCATGAATGGAGAATGATGGTGCTGCATCCTAATTACATCCTTGGGGAAGTATGGAAATAACAGAACCCCAAACACTCAACACTGGTGCAGTCAATAACAGCAGCACTTTTTGACAGTTCATCTTCTCAGCTGCTATGTTCTGTTCCAGAACCCACAGTTTCAGGCATATGTACTTTTTTATTTAATAAATCTCTATCTCTTGTGAGATAGAAATAACCCTTCAGCTGTAACTGATTAAAGAGGATGATGTTTGAGTTTGCAAGCAGCATGAAATGAGAGTTTGTAGAAATTTGAAGAGCCTGCTTGTCCTTGTGAACGGTGTGACATGACCTCCTGAATGGAGGTCACTTAACGGACTCTTTGCCTTAATTAACAGGGGACAACTGCAAATGGAAAAAAAGGATCTTGTACTTAAAATGACCTTTGAAGCTCTGACTATGCAAAAAAAAGCTGCCAGATTTGAAACCTCGAGGTAAGAGCTTGGAAGTTGTAGTATCTGGGCATGTGTACCAAGTACTTTACAGAAAGAGCTATTTTATTTGGGAAAGAAAGTAATGGAACTTCGAGTTCTCTTTGCATAATGGAACTCAAAGAATGTATGTATTTTACACTGGGGTTTTTATTTTCCTTCCCTTGGGAGCAGCTGGGTTTTCCCCAGAATATCCCATTCTCATGATCTTGTCTATTTTGGCATCACCTTCTTGTTACTTGCTTTGCATACTGTTTGAGGGCTCCATAGACAGCCCAGCCCATTCCATCCTCAGCTTCTGAGATGCAAACAGCCTCTTCTTGTGAGCACAGTGCTGTCCGCTGTGCAACATGCTCAGGGAAGACAACAGAGGAACCAGGAGGTATTTGCACATGTGGGCTCATCTACTAAGCCAGAGGCAGCTTAGGACTTTTCTGCTCAGAGCATTTGCACAGCTGAGCCTATGAAGGGATGATGCAACTGGGACCATACAGCATTACCCCGTCCCCAGCTCATTTAAAGTGCAGGTGAGAAGCTGTGGCAAATGCTCTGGAAACCACACAACTCATCATGCAGTATAATTTGTCCCTAGATAGCATGCTAGACAATATGGGGTTTGCCAAAGGCATTTCAAAAGCTTCTTTGGCCTTTATCAAACAAAAGGGAAACCAAGGAAAAACACCTGTTTTAAGGAATAGGAGCAATTCTGGAGAGCATATGCAGAGGCTTCCAGAGGGCTTTTAAAATGGACTTGTCAAGCAACCTAAATGGAAATGTTAGTCCTGAAGTTTATTCTAAGATTTGTGCATACTTAACCCATAAACCCACAGCAAACAAACACTGTATAAAAGCCCCAAGGGTAAATAGAAAGAACAAATCCCACATAGATCATTACAGTTGTGTTGGGGGAAATCTTTGTGGAAGAGACTGTTTGACTCATTTTCAGTCTTTCTGCCAGCACTTGGTTGTATATAGCACACAGGAGAATATATTTCATCCAGTTAAATTCCTCTTAGTGGGGGTACCAAAGCCCATTGAGTAAAATTGATGATGCCAAACTAAATCTTAACTCAGTTATTAGCGCTTGAATGGTATGTGAAGATTTTTAATAATGAGGAAGGCTAAACAGAGATGTCTGTTTTTCATAATTGCACAGTGCTCCCAAGACAGCTGCTCAGCCATCTTGAAAATCAATGTTTTGATGCCCTTTGAACCTTCTTTTCCTGTTGAGTGTCTCTCCTACAGGTTGCTCCCCAGGATGAAAACAATAAAAGCAAATATATAACAGTAAAGGCCTGAGGTTAATGTCTTTAACAAGATAATGTTACTTAAGGGAACTGTAAACCAAATCATTCCTAAATTCCATTTGTTCTTTGCAATCTAGGATATATTATGAAACCATATGTGTGCATATGGATGCGTACGCAGTATGCAAGATCTTTTACAGTAATGACTGCATTTTCACATTGCACATACCAGTATTCCCATATTGCATGGTTTCCCGAGAATTACTATTATTCTAACCGTTAATCCTTTTATTAATAACTTGCTATTGCAGCTGCGTCAAAGAATCACATCGTAGCATAGCTGGCTACGAGTCTAACGTGCAAGATCTAAACAAATTTGCACCAGGTCATTTTACCAAGCAGCATTTCTTTCTTTGGATTTAGTATCAAAAGGTAGTTCATTCCAACAAACTGGCACATGCCCTTAATGGTTTTTAATTTTCACCAGAGAAGAACTTGCTAAAATTACTTCAAGCTGCATTCCTTGTGTATACATATATGGATTTGGGAGGAAAAAAAGAAAAGAAAATATGAAAGGGTAAACAGTCTCCTCATGCACATGTGCTGTTTTTATACAACTGAAAATTTATCTTAAGACAGGTTCAGGTTACTCTCTCTAGAACTTACTTTTGCAGCATTCTTGAATATTCCCTGCAATTCAATTAATTTTGGACAAATTTGATATGGAACAATACTCTACTCCTACATGTGTGTTTTTTCTCCATTTTCATAGAATTGGTAGATAAAAATTAGCGTAGACCAAAGAAGTGAGATTAGTTTATTTAACTTTGTATTATCTACAATACTATAAAACCTGGAAATAAACCAGAAGCATAATCCTACCAAAACATTTTGGAGGTTGTCCAGAAAAAAAATCCAAGGACACTTGTTTCTACTGATATCTACATCATTGAACTAATTTCCACTAAAACGAGTAAATGAAAATCCCTGCCAGGAGGAATCACAGGCAATCATCTTCTCTTTACAATGATAAAAGTCTCAGCTCCATGTGCCTTCAAATTTAAAACCCGCACAGATGCTGAGGTAAAGGATAAGATAACTTGATGATATGGTCACCATGAAACACCCCGACAGTTTGGAAAATGCTGGCCTGAGTCACTTCCTCCTCCTCTTTAATTCCTCCTGAGTCTAAGTCTCGCTAGTTCCCATACATAACTTGAGGGTGTCAGAAGGCAATGAATATTTGGCTAAGGACTGCCGTAGGATCAGGTACTAGGGTATTTGACTGTGAGTCAAGAATCTCTACAAATGATCAAGAGGGAAAAGAGAAAGCTCTTCAAGACTATTTATAGCAGTAACAGGCTTAATCATCCCTTTCAATTATCAACACCATCTAGATACGTTCCTGTGAACCACCACAGTGTGCTGAGGAGCATCGTTTTGCCTTGCAGTGCAGAACTGATTGTACAGCCACACAAACTGGGCCTTAGAGCATAGATGAACACAGCAGGACTGCATGGCCTTGCCCAAGAGACTTTCCTTCTGGGACAGAAAATAGGTACATATGGAAACCAGGGCAAACTGTAACTTTTGCATGCTCCCTTGAGATCATTAAGTTTCTCATTAGTCTAATAAACTTCAGCAGTTGTTTCCTCATCTATTCTTTGTAGGAAAGAAGTAGTCTTAAGACCTCTGATGCTAGTCCAAACCACCCACCCCATGACAGGCACCCATCATCTATCAGCAAACCCTACAAGGCACAACAGAACGAAACCTCCTTCCTCAAAGGGAGGTGGTTTTGGATTCAGACACGGGCCACCAGTGCGGTGTCAGCATGGACTGTGATCCTCATGGGCAATAAAGCCATGGTGCTCTAACAAGCTCAGGTTGTTTAACAGGACTTGCGCAGGGTTTTACTGCTGCCCTGTGAAATACCTTTCAGAAATAGGAACATTACCTCTTTCTCCTTGCAGAGATTGCAGGTTTTCACACCAAAACGTGTTTTAGATAGTCCCCACATGTTTCATTTGCTCGTCTAGCATTATTTACAGGTTAACCTAACTTCACCATGCTATCACAGTTGCTGGTATAACACAACTTTAGGGCAATGAACATGTTTATCTGTAATTGTTAAAATGCTTATTTCTGCGCCATCAGCAGAAGTATTGCCACGGAGTCCAGAGCAGAAGGGATAAACCACCACCCTTGTGTCATTTTTCCCAACTCAGGTTACATGTGCGTTGACCCATGTAGTATCTATAAAGGGATAGGAAATGCTGTTAAAACCAACCTTTTCATACTTATTTATTAAAGGAAATAGATGAGCATGCTGACAGATTTTCCTAGAACTAGTATCTTCTGTAAAGGCTTAAAAGTTCCTACTGTATGAAGAAATGGCAGAAAAATTTCACTGTCACTCATCTTAAGCTTTTATACTTGGAGAAAAACCTGAATTATAGCTTGGGAAAACAGCTAAAAAGAGAGAAAGAAGATCTGACAAATATTTATCTATGAGTGGCTGACATGGGGCATAAAGAACAATTGCTCACTATTTCTCAGAAGCAGGATTTTTCAAATTAGATGATGAGGCAGTGGTCCTGAAACAAATAAAGTCTTTCTTTTTTTAAACACGTCATCATAGTATGCTGTAGAAAACGTTGCCTTAAGCATATTTTGGGTACCAAGTGTACAAATTAGTCCAAAAATCCACTGTCCTCTCTACTGCCACTTGGAAAAGAATTACAGATTTGAGTACAGACATGAGGCACTGAATAAAATCAGCTTATTTATCTTGAAAAACCTTTTAGCTCATTTAGATCTCAGCTCTGTTTCCACTGATTGAAAGTCCCTCATGATTTCTAACTGATTTTTAAAGACACCCAGTAATGCAGCTTTTTACTGTGTGTTTACCACTGTGAAACTTTCATTCTGGAAAGATGAATCCACTTAGCACAATATTCAGGATCTCTGGAGGTGGAAACGTATGTATTTCTAACATTTATGCCAGAAAGACAAACTGACACTCTATACTAATAAACATATTCTGAAACAACTGCAAAGAAACATTTAGCTCGACCTCCCACCAGCAGGTTATTTTTAGATTATTTCTTTTTTAATAAACCAAAAAAAAAAAAGCCACAAAAAGCCCCCAAACTCTTTTAATCTAATCTTGGCTATATTTTCCCTTTCAATGCCTAAGGGATACAAGATTATTTATAGCAGGAAATCTTTGATTTCTGAGCTTTTATGTTTTTTCAGTGTTCCAACTCACACACACACAAAAAAGCGTGTCGATTTTTAAGCAAAAACCAAATTGCATCATGCACCCAGGGCTAATTCTCCCATTCACCAACATTACCCCTGCTGCCTCCTGCTAGCATGACTTGGAGCAGAATTTTATCCATGTAAAGGGTTTGGATAATCCCACCCTTAAGAGGCGCAGCCTCAGGAGCATGCAAACCCATTGGAAAAGCTCCTTACAGGAACAGCCAGAAGGCACCGGTGACAGACACATTAAGGATCCCCCTGGGCATTTGCCTTCCCATTAGCACGGTCAGCACAAGGTTTGCATGATGGGTTAAGGCAGGGAATGAACGTCTCCCTGACAACAGCACAACTGTAGGGTCCCCCTGGTCTCCCCAAGGTCAGTGGAAAGTTTCTCACTGACTTCAGAGGTTGCAATTAAGGCCATGAGAAGTTTGTATATGGCACTAAACCCTTTTTCCACATTGTACAACATGAGTGTTTATAACAGTAAGTGTAAAATCCAACTTCTGCTCTTGCAGAGGAGCCTTATCTCCTTGGCATTACCCCATCCTCTCCAGCCCCATCCAGTGTGCCTGTGACCTTGCACATAAATAAGTCTGTTGTAGCTCTGGCAGCCTTCTTTTTAAGAGGACCTTGTTCCACTCTTCCCACCAAACTGTCCTTGATTCTTATATCCATAAGCTAGGCATCTCCAATCCCACGTAAAGAAGCCAATGCCTTTCCAAGTGACAGATCTCAGTCACTGCAAGAGATAGCATAGGCACAAGGTTTTGATCCATTTTGGTGATTTGTGCAGGCAAAAATATGCTGTTATTTTCAGTAAAACTTTCCCTAAAGGACACAACCCAAAGGAAAAACTGCTGTTGATAAAACTTCAGCTGCATGGGTGCTTGTCCAGCAGAGATTATTTCAGGATCAGGTGTTGGATAACTGTTTCCCTGCAAGTTCATCAGGGTCTGCAGTGACAGGATAAGGGACAATAGGTTTAAACTAAACCAGGGAGAGTTCAGATTAGATATGAGGAAGTTCTTTACTATGAGGGTGTTGAGGCACTGGAAAGGGTTGCCCAAAGATGTGTTAAATCCTCCATACCTGGCAGTGCTCAAGGCCGGGTTGGACAAAACCATGGGTGACACGGTCTAATGTGTAGTGTCCCTGCCCATGGCAGGAGATTTGGAGCTGGATGGTCTTATGGTCTTTTCCAATGCAAACTCTCCTGTGGTTCTAGGATTCTGAAAGCCTCTTTGATGTCTTGGTCATGGAATCATAGAGTACAAGGTTGGAAGGAACCTCAAGAATCTTCTGGGTCCTAACTTTCTTGATGAAGCATGACCAAGCATGACTTGATGGAGCATGACTAGATGTCCCCGCACCTTGGTCCTTAAAAGGGCTCAGAATAATGGTATGTTTGTTATGAGAGATTAATCCTTTTATCTTGGAAATCTCTGCTTTGATTAATTTAGCAGTTAATAATGTTGCTGGAAGCAAAACGAGGATAAGAAGCTCCTCAGTGGATGAGAATTTACTGCCAGGTTTTGTCACTTCCAATGACAATTTCTTTCTAGTGATATAATATACATTGAACAACATGAATAAAACTGAATGGGAATATGTTCATAGAGATTGGCATCAAAGTCAAAGTGATTGCAGACCTGGAAAAGTTAAAAAAAAGGAAAAGAAATCATGTAGTGATACATTTCCTGAAGGTTTCAATGCCCAGAAAAACAGGAAAGTTTCTTTGTATGTTTTAAAGAAATATATATAAATATATATAAGTCTATAAAATTATGTCTTTGCTGATGGTATAATGAATGGCAAGCTCAGCTTATGAAGGGTAAATCAGATTTCTGCACACGGAAATTTTCCTCTTCCTGCATCTAAATGTTAAATGGCATATTAAAGACATTTAACCAGACCTTATATAATTTGAACCCCAATAGGTTCATATAGTCCCTTTTAATCTTGTCTTAATTATTGCTGTAAAGAATGTGAAAATGGTTTTTCTTTTGCTGGCAAGCTGGGAAAACTGATTTTGTTACTGGTTTAACCAGGCACTTTTTCAAGCAGTTGGGCTGAGCCTAATGCCAAATGCGGTCTGATGTTGGTTGATTTTTTGGCTTCCCCACTGACATGATGAGGATGGGCAGAGGAGGCTTCAGGGAGGATGTGCAGCACATCCCTGGCTGCACCAGCCAGAATCTTACCTCTGGCCCAACCATTCTTAGGTGTTTCTTCACTTGTATTCGCACACACACAAGGACAGTGGCTTCTTTCAACCATGATAAAACCTGGAGCCATAACACATGTCCAGCACAGAACACACTGATGTAGGATCAAAACTTGGTTGATCTGGTTGAATTTAAAAGAAATAAGAATATTATTAGGACAGGAACTTACTCCTCAAGCCTGGATGGAGGCTTTTCAGGGACAGAGAAGAGATGTGGCAGAGATGTGACAAATAGGGATGGGATTTGTCCCATCTTGTCAAAGTTACAGCCACTTCACAACTGCACTGACTGGTCCTCACACGGGTAGAGGCTTGATCCAGTCTGGTTTCCTCACGTGTCAGAGGTGATTACCTATCAACTAGAAAGTCAAACCCACAGACTGGAATAAACCTTAGAAGATTGCTTTTAACTCACAACAGTTAGAACAATAAAAATAAAAAGGCTGCACTGAGCTCTGGCAAAACCATTTCTTTTAAAGTTTAGTTCTTTTCTTTCCCTATGAAAAATGATGGCTCCCCCTGCCTTTTCTTTACGTTTAATCCCAGCAATGATGCATTTATTCTAGTTGACCACGTACTTTCCTTCTCCTCTCCCTCCCTCTTGCACCGGAGCATTAATGAATGGGAACATTTTTCTTACTTTCGGAGGCATTGCGAAAGGTTTCAAAGTAAATTCTCTGGAAGCCCAACAAGGGCCCACACTTCCCCCTGTAGTATGCTCATGGCGAGGAACCCAGCAAGGAGAAATCACCGTGACCCCATCCTCATCAGGAAAAATAAATACATTTTCTTCCATCTGAGCTTCAATTCTGCGTGGAACAATTTAAGCTTTTCCTGCCACCTCCAGGCATTGAGGTTTCTAATTGAAATCCTGAGGAACAGAGTTGGCCAGCAGACAAAAAGGAAACCATCATCCTTGTGCATCTGCTTTGGTTTTGGATGATTAAACTGGCCAATTGATCTTTGCTTTTCATTAATATTTAATTCCAAACCCCTTCTTCCTGAACAGGGCAAGGTGTTGTAAGTGTTACTTTTTGGAACCAAGAAGGAAAGCTTCCATCCACCATGCCCCTCTGTGGAGCTACCTCCAGCACAGCCTGGAAAGATTGTTCCCGGGGGAATAAGGAAACCATCTGGTTTCTTGGGATGCTTAAAGTGCCCAGCTTTGCTGCCAGAAAGAAGCTGATCACTGCCTGCTCTAGCAGAAAGCTTTCCAGTGTGATGCCCGCCTATTAGAAATCAGGCAGATGGGCACAACCTTGTGCCTCTTCAAAGCTGGTCCTGTTTTGATGGGACAGAAGACCTTCAGAAGTCCCTTCCAACCTAAATTATTCTGTGGCTTCTTTATCAATCTCAGTGTTCATAAGGTGATAAAGCCCAGAGGCAGGCAGTGAGGCACCATGCTCCAGCCCCAAAAGGAGTCATCGTGTGGAAAATCACTTACAAGTAAGTCTTCAATCAGAAGAGTGGGGAGAGGGAGGCTGGGGGGAACTGACTCTAGAAACCTGGATGCATGAAGCTCCAAACTTCCAGCACCCAAATGTTTTCAAGGGACCTTCCAAGCAACAACTGTGACTGAAAGGAGCCCAAATCCCTCCAAAGGATACCCATGTCTAAATACAAGAAGCTGGCAGGTACAGGCAGGGCTTTGGTAAACTCTTACAGGCCTCCTGGCTTATTTACAAGGTGTCTTAGCTACTATGAACAGCTGCTTTTTTGTCCATGAATTGTACCAAGAAAGGAGCAGGGAGCAGGACAAAAGCAAGGAAACTTGGCTTGAGAAAACACCCAAACACATCAAGATGAAGAAACTGTACAGTGCCTGGAGCTGGCGTCCATCCTCTTCTCCCCCTTCTCTCCTAGGAGAGTGCTAGTGAGCACATCAGGGGTGGATCAATCCATTGTTATTTACCTTGGACTTGCGCTGATACTACTCATCCACCAGCTTTTGGTGATGACCCTGACATAAAATTCTAAGGAACAAAAATGGGTGATAATCCCAATTAAAATTAGCTGGAAGCTATTCAACACACATTTTCCCCTTTCCAAGACAAGGCTTTGACTAACCAAAGGTATTTGGGACAAGTCATTTGCTTTTTCAGGGCTTGTTTTTTTAATTGAGTTTTTTTAATTTTCTATTGGTGGAATAAAACCCAATATTCCTCCAATATCAGAGGCCCAGATAATCTTTACTGCACCATTTCTCTTTCTTTTGGCTTTCTCTGTCTTTTTTTTATTGATTTTTAACCAGTTTAGGGCTGATATTTTTGAAAGAGTAAAAACATCCCTCAAAAACATAATAAAAAAATATTGGAATAAAAGAAAAAGCCCGTGGTTATGAACAAACCTAGAAAGCTCAACTGACATCAAAATACCCTTTGATTCTATGGGTTTATCTACACATTTTGCGCACTGAAGATGCCCTAACCAGAAGAGTTTGAACGTCCTCCCATCTGTGTGCCTTGTTTTACCTTCAGAGCTAGGAACAGCCCTTGTTGACAGCTCTGAAAATCTTGCATATCTACAGACATCCCAGTCCTTTCATTAACTGTCTGCTAATTAAGGTGCAGGCAACTCCTCATGAACAATGTTAGTGGAGGAAGCCGTTTGGTTTGTCACAACATATCACAGGGAACTGGGAGAAAATAACCAAGTTGTATTGGATAGAAAGAGTTCAGTTTGGTCCTCCCACTTTTCTAGCTCCAAAGTTCTCTGTTTTACTGTCTTGAACTCAGACAGTTTTGATGCCACCTTAGGGAAAAAAAAGAATCTGTATACACACATTAAAAAAATGTGAAAATATGATCATTTTGCTGCACTGTATATTCTACCCCAGTGAGCACTTTAACAGATGTAAATAAAACCAACTTTTCCTCTTCTGACTTGTCCCAAGAAGCTTTAGTTGGGCCTCTACATAATCCATGGGATTTCTGAAGCTTTTAGTTTTAACTAAGTAATTTGTACGGCTTCTTGAGATGCTTCCAAATGTGTGGTAACTTGAGTTTGGTATGCTCCCAACCACCTAATTAAAACCATGGAATAAATTCATTTGGCTTAGGTGATTTTTAATTCTTCTTTCCTCCTCCTTTTATTTTTTAATCAAAAGAAACCTTCTGAGTCACATATCTAGGGGATTATTCTAAACAGCATTTTGGAAAGGGCACACTCTGGAAATCCTATATAGCAGCGGAGGAGAGTTGTCACGCATG
Organism: Psilopsiagon aymara; assembly: GCA_024733675.1. Taxonomy (NCBI): domain Eukaryota; kingdom Metazoa; phylum Chordata; class Aves; order Psittaciformes; family Psittacidae; genus Psilopsiagon; species Psilopsiagon aymara. The sequence continues at coordinate 43,513 of JANRGW010012000.1, forward strand.
TGTGTAGAGCTTATTTAGACTGAATGCCAAAGGTTATGGTACACACAGGAAAAAATCAAATTGCTTGTGATCCTCCTTTTACTGCAGCATCCCTTTCAGGATGATGTAATGAGGAAAAGAAGATTTCCTCTTCCAAAGCCTTAACAAGGATTTTGGAACGACTGAAGAAGGTGCAGCCCTGGGGGGCCCAGTGTGGATGTCAAATGTGCTTGAAGAGTATCAGGGTAATGGTGCTCTTTGTGGCACCAGTTCTGTGCACAGATGCAGAAAAACCCATCTATAGTGGGAGCAGGGAAGAGTTTCATCCAGAGGAAACCTACAGTCTGCTACAGGCTACCCTGTATGGGCAGAAATTTGAGCAATATGATGCAAAACCTTTTCCCCTAGCACTCGCAGTCTACTTGGAAGCAGCAGCCTGTGAACAAGAAATGGCTTTCCTCCTTTCTGTGTTGATATAGTCAACAATCAAGATCTGTGCTTTTTGTTGTCATTGTTTGGTGCAATAACTCACAGATTGAAGTTTGGTTTTCACGGTGTCTGGCTAGGCATGTTGACCTGATGTGGATCAAAGACTACATGGTAGAATTAAGCAAATACAATCAGTGTAATATGATTCATTCTTGTCCTGCTGAACAGATGTTCGAACAGATGTCAGGTAAAAGAAAAAGTGCAGAGGAATTAGTGCATTATTCTAAATTAATGCGTTTAAGAGAAGGGAGCATCTTTATTAATTCAATTTAAGGTGAAGGAGAGTATTTATGGCTTTGATTACTGGGAAGTTATTCTCCCTTTGCCTTTCAGTGGTCAGCAATCACGAGTTCCCCTATCAGAAACACAACAATGTTGGTGGGCTAGGATGCTTGCCTATCAAACTTCTCTCCTTAAATCTCCATCACCTTGAGAAGCAATATTGAAGACATGAAGTAAATTGAAGTTTCAAAATGTTGAGTCATTATTAGCCTACAATCTGAGGAAAAGGTTTGATCTGGATTGTGTTTTGTAATTGCCATCCTTATATTCTGGGGAGCTTCCTATGTCACTTGTTTGCTGTTAGGTAAACATGGTAGAAACCCCTAGCTTTTCCTGCATTTCTCAGTCACCATTAAAAATAAGGGAGTCCTATTATGTACCTGATTAGCCATATAATTATAGTAACTGGATGCAAATCTGGTAATTATGTAGAAAACACTTAGTTGAATACTCATTTAGCCATGGATCTGCAGACATAGTAACCACACAGTGATCCTACCACCCAATTTAAAGTCTATAGACATGGCTAAATCAGACTTCTACACTTTGCTTGGCCAGGAATGTTTCTTCAGCATTTGAAAGCTGTGCCTCCTTTGTCAGGGAAAACTCCACAAACTCTAAAAAAGAACTAAAGAAAAAAGGAAGCTGATAAAAGGTGCCTTGGAAAAATGCCTGGAGATGACTAACCCATCTCAAATTCTAGATATTCAGAGGGAAATGGCCTGGCCCACCAGAGCAGCAGTGCAAGACAGGTTGGTGGAGATGGGAAGTCAATTTCTTACGTATTCAGTGAAATTATTGTCTGATTATACTCTAGATTGTAACCAACTGATGGGAAAAACCTCAGGTTACGGGTGGCCTTTCCTTACCAGTCCTATTTGCTGGAGAGCTGATGTACTCCAGTAACCACTCTTTAAAAAGGAAGACAAACCAAAACAAATAAATGGGAAGGTTTGGGGTGACTGTTCCTTCACTCAGCAATTTTGCGTCAGAAAGGAACATCAAGCCCTTCATCTTTGAGGGTCATTAATTTCTTGAGGGATCCTGGATGGCTTCCCTACAAATCTCTGTGGAGATCATTCTTTTTATAACTATCTCATATCACTGGGGAGCATTTCTCCAGCCAGCACATTCACTCAGCCACCAATCCTGCCTGACATTTACCCTATGATGTGGCTCAGTTAACTTTGTCTGGCTATGAAGAGGCATCCACATAAGGTCATTCTTTGCAAGAACAAGGAATTCCACAGCCATATTATATTAAGGCACCAATTCTTGGGAAAACCATGCTTCAACCAAATTGCTTTCTCTATACCCATTACCCTCTCCCCATTCTATTTGCCATCAGAATATGTTACATCTCTGTCCACTGCACACAGAGAAGTTCAGGCATTTTGGTAACCTTTTAACTGGTGAGTATATGTAGACATGAAACACAAGACTGTGTTGCGGGGGTATGGATCTTGCTTCAGCTATAGGGCTTGGGAGTTCAATTAGGAGAAGAGTCTGTAGCAGGGGGCAGCAGCAGTCTGATGGGCAAAACTCGTCCTAATTCAGGTTTGCTCTGCTGCTAAGGCACTCCGCGACCCTCATCTTATCATTTCACCTCCACATGTGCCTAATTCCTTCCCTTTCATTTATTTTGCCTGTTCCAGAGTCTGGTCCTAAAGCCAGCAAACAGGCTGGGTACAGGATCCAGATCCAAAAGCTCCTATCTGGGCTTATTTCCAGCAGTATATTTGTAAAAAGGTTTTGCTGAAGAAACCTTTCAAAGAGCAGCCGAGGGCACAAATGTCCCCTCTTTGCTGTATTTCAGAGCAAGCTGAAATAATCCCTTTAGTAGAGCAGCATCCCTTCTGTGATCTGGTGACCAGTTTATGTCCTGCTTTTACCCAGGAGGTGCATCATAATGCTGCTGGTTGACAGGGACCACAGTGGTTATTTTAATTTTCAAAACCAGAAGAGAGACAGAAAAAAAATGCTCCAGGCAAAATTCTTGCGCATGAAGTGCTCTAGCCCTAAAGGTGTGATGAAAGCATAATCCTGCACATAACCCTTAGTTCTGCTGCCTAAAATAATATTCCAGGATGCTGGCAGGGGAATACTATGCTTCCTGTGAGTGTTTCAGTTCACATTCTCCCAAAAATAACACAGCGACTGTTAACACCTGCACTTTTCAATGTTTCCTTGCTAACAACAAGGAGATTAATGGGTTCCATTCAATAAGACCTTTTTGACCTCATTTATGGTGTTGAGAAACTCAGGAAATTTCTTGCTAATCCAAACCTTGATAATCCCAGTATCCTTCAAAAAAAAATCTCTGCCCAGGGCATACAGCAGGAGAGCTGTTTTATCAAGGTAGAATAGGATCCACAGGGCATCACAGCAGGTGGATCCCTGCATTAAACAGAGATGAAAAACAGGAGGGGGAAGCAGGAATAGAGATTACCCAACCTGCTGCTCAGTGGTGGAGGCCACATGCACAAATTCATTTGACCAAGTTTTAGCTCCCATTTTTCCCCTATGAACATGGGAGCCAGGGAGGGATTCCAGCAGTTCCCCAGGGGAGCTGCTTTAATCCAGTGCTCCCTGGCAGGATTAGACTGGGTTAATCATGCTGGCAGATTCCAAAGTAATGCTTGATCCAGCAGCTCCTGATGGCTTAGTGCCACAGCAGGCAGGGAATGGGCATGAGACTAGTTCAATCTGTGATTTCCAGAGGAAGTTTTCTTCCAATTTTTTCTTGTACATTTCCGCTTTCATCCAGTTGTTCAAATGGCATCTTAATGACCAAGCTGTGCTAGACACACACATGAGCCAGAAGTGCAGGAATCAGGACCTGTGCAACTCCAGGCACAACAAAAGGGAAAACAAAGTGGAAAGCCATTGCCCAGGTTCAGTACAGGATGGTCAGGGACACCAGGGTGGTAGCTGCTCACTTGCCACCTTTCAGAGAGCATGCTATGAATGATCTCAGAAAAGGACCAGCCTCAAAGAAGGAAGTGTTGTACAGAACTGAGCTACTGCTATCCTCTTCTATATTTTCCTGCAATGTGCAAACTAACTTCTGTGCCTCTAAGATGAAGAGAACTGGTTTGCTCTGAAAAGCCCTGCTGGGTAGTGATGCTGAAATGGGATAAGGAAAACAGCAGCAGACAGATGGCACAACTCAGGATTTCTGATTGAGTAAAGCTAACTAGACCTCCCACTGCCAGGGAAGAAGAACATATCTGGATGGTGACTCCAGCCCAAAGAGGTCTCAAAGCTTTAGGTGGCCGGATTCAGGCAATACAACTCCAGTGCTAGTGCTCCCTTCCTATTTGCTCTGATCCCTTCACTTTCATTCCAATCACCCATTGATCTGACACCCTTAAATGGCTATTTCAGGTCTCTGTCTCACCCCCAAGCCTCTGTTCAGTTCAATTAGAAGTCTTAATGAACTCAAAAATAGTATTTTTCCAAGTCAGCATTGGGTACAAAATCATCCGGTGTGGGAGCAGGAAATAACAGTGTACCCCCATTGTAGAAATTTCTACAAATTGTACTAATTGAGTTGTTTTGTAGATACCAAGCAGGTGAGGGAGGGAAACTGATGTGGTCATTTTAATCCATTTTGATCAATAGGAAGTTTTCAGGCAGTTTCAAACAATTGGGGCTGAGAAAGTACAGCTGATGTTGTGTGTGTACACAACAATTTGCAGCCGAAACACAGAAAGGTCAAGCCATTGAGGGCTGGTAGCTGAAACCCATTGTTCAAGCGACCGGGTTCCCCATGGGCCTGCAGGAAACACAGGGCAAAGCTAAGGCTACCCTTGCCAAAGCTTCTGCAAATATTTTCCCAAGGCACAATTTGTGTGCTGCTTGGAAAACAGAAAATGTAAGGAGCGTCATAAACACATCAACAAGCGTGGGGGAAAAACATTCTGCATGTGTATGTTTTCCCAATGATGATTCACACATAATATAGGTGTCTTGGTAGGGTCATCTTGAGTGAGAAAAGATGGTATGTCTGATCCTGCCAATAAAAAGAGATGCTATGTTTAAGCAAAGATGTCTTCCATAGGCATAAACATCTCCTTGATTTATCTAATGAATTATTTCAGCTTGGGATCTCTTCACAATACAGATTTAACAGTTGGAAGGATTTTATTTCAGTTTGCTAGATTGTCTTCTCCTGTGGACCACTTTCCGGGTTGGTCAGACTAAAATTCAAAGAAATCTGATCAAAAAGTGAGCAGAAACTTTGTTGTTTCTCTCAAGAAAAAGTTGAAGCCCTCTAAAACTTGTCCCCAAATCACTGCCTTCTGATACCTTTTTTCCATGTTGCTCAGTCATTCCATTTTTCCAGAGTTAACTTCCTGTACCTTTATATAGGGAAAATAAGCAGACTACAAAGAAATCCGGCTTACCGATAGGTATTTGAAGAGCTTGGATTGGCTCTGGGCTCAAGCTGCTGTAGGTAAGTGTCAGATCTCCTGATTTAAGTGTCAGATCTGCTGATTGGCCAGTGTTCATATCTGACCCTCCTCTAAAAGATTACTAGATTCTTTTAAACCACGAATTACACACTGCAGTCACTGCAAATACACTGAAGATGGTCATAAAGTTTGAAATAGTCTCTCAGGCCAAGATCTCCATGCTCTGTATGCTCCCTAAACAGTGAGAGCAACCCTGAATCTCTCTGAACAGCTCTTTCAGCTCTGCTATTTGCAGATCTCTCCAATCCCAGTGGTTAGTAGTTGTAACAGCACAAATCACTCAGCTAAAAGGTAAGCTGGGAGATATGAAAAAATATAAAGGAAAAACAGGTCTGGAAAATAGTTCAGGAAGCTGCTGGTTCTGAGCAGAAAAAGTGAAGTTGGCTTTTTTATAGAAGGATATTACATCAAGAAATCTTATGAACTGAGAGAGTGGAATGATAGGAAGTGCTGTAAGAAAATTAAAGGATAACATTATAATGCTCACACATGAGATTTCCTTCAGTGCTATTGTCTGCTTATGTGCTTACTGACTTATGTCCCAATACAGTGCTTTCCCAAAGCTGAGCATGTGTTTTCATTCAGTCTCCAGAGCCAGCTACAAAGTCACTAGCAAAGCATATCATGATCTCAGACTCAGCTCAAGCCCATGCACCAGCATAGCATAGAAGCATTTGTGCTTCAATGAACTGCGGTAAAGATCTTTCAAAATACAAAAAAGATGGTGAGAAATCACCATGTTTCAAAAGCTGGAAATATTTTACCCTTCAAGAGCAATGAAGGAAAGATTAAAAACAAGAAATAGAAGCCTGGCCAGTGCATTACTACAACTTTACACAGGTTTTATATGGGTAAAACCATCCAAGTTTGGGAGTCTCAGGTTTCCCTTTGTAAGAACAACAGAATGAAATTCAAGGAAGTCTTCATATTGTGATGGTCCTAAATCTGCATTTTCGCTGACTGACACACGACCCAGGGTCTCTTGGAAGCACAAGAGCCACCTTTAATTCTTCCAAGCAGAGGCCAACAATAGAGACAAGTGACCAAACAATAACAGCTTATATGTGTACTGCTGAGATTTTCCTTCTGAAAACAGTGAAAA
>JANRGW010012001.1:0-34149 GCA_024733675.1 Psilopsiagon aymara
AGTTTGAACCCGTTACCCCTTGTCCTATCACTACAGTCCCTAATGAAGAGTCCCTCCCCAGCATCCCTATAGGCCCCATCTTGTTCTTCTTGCTAATGCTCATCGCTTTCTTCTCCTTTTATGCTAATGTTCTCATCCATTAGCCTGTCATTGTCCCCTTCTCTTCTTTTTTCCCTCCAACATAACTATTATCCCCTGTCTTCCTCTCTTCCTTTCCTTCCTTTCTCTCCTCCCTCCACTCATATTCATGTTTCTTCATAGCTCTTCTATTCCCCCTGTGCACCAGAAATGAGCTATCAGAAGTGTAGGAGGAAGATCTCTCTTCCTTTCACATTGGCACTACAATGCCAATAAACACTAACAAGAAATAATTGCATGGGAAAAGTTTGTCCAGTTCTCAAAGTGTTGGAGCTTATTTACTGCAGGAAGAAAGCTTGGAGAATTGAATAACTCACTTTTCCTTGTAATACAATTAGCAATATTCAGAGACTCCTACCTCTCTCAGGTGGGTGTGCGTAGTAGTAAAAAGAAAATGACAAGTTTTCCTTTCTCCAAAATTAAATCCTTAAGTAAAAATCTGGGTTATGCTAAGGTTTCCTAATGAAAAACTTCGCTAACTATTAGCATAGGCAAAACTGTTCCCTTCCTTCTGTGACTAAGGAACTTGCAGTGTGACTTTTCAGTTATTGCCTCTGGCAGTTTGATACCAAAGACAGATATACTGATAATGTTGGACTGTTTTGGAAAGTTAGAGAAAACACAAGGTCAGCTCATATTGTCTTCTTGATTTTGGACAGATCATAAACATGTGTGTGAATATGCATAACTTATATGGAATACCTCCATATCCTAAGACCTCTACTAAAGGTAAGGATAATAGACTGTCTGACACTGGTGATTGATGGATGACTTCAGCAGAGAAATTCTGAAACTAAATGAGATAAGCAAGAACATTGAAGCATAGTACTGCAAAAGTTTAGAACAACAAGTAACAAATCTATAAGCATCAGAGATTAATATTCTTTAATACCCATAGCTCTCTCTCCTCTCCAAATAATAAAACCTTGCAAAATGTGACAAAGTTTTAGAAATAAGAATACGGTAATAAAAAGAAACTAACCATTTGACGTATGTCTTATTTAGAGAATATACATCAAGGAATAAAACTAAATGAAACTCCATGGAAAATCTTTGCTAAAACAAGTAATTTTACATCAGAAATGTCAATACATAGGACTACATATATGCAAAAGTAAAGAATTATAATGCAAAACAATACATGCAAACAAAGATGCTGCAAAGAATGGAGCTACAAATCCAGCTTGAAATATAGTGTCAACCAGTATATATTCACTGATCCCCAGTTTAAAACTTTACATCCAAAGTCTAGCTCAAAGAGACTTGAGTTAATGACTATCCTAGCATCCAATCCTTTTATTAAATCAATAACAAAACTCCAGTAGACATTCGTAATGCAGGAAGAGGCCTCTTAGAGTACTTTTAATACAAGCTCCTACAACAGTCAAGTGCCCTGTACTCTATTTGTTCCTGGGCCTTCAGTTTAACTCTTTCTTATCTCCCTCCTGTTTCTTGGCTTTTTGGACACTGGAGAAACGGTTGCCCTTGGGTCCATCCTCCTGTGTACTCCAAAGCCTGTCTGAGTTTCTGAAAGACCGTGAAGAAAATATTATACAACACATAAAGTGTTCCCTTTCAGCAACAAGGGAAAGGGTGGTTCCATTTGGCTTTTACAGTAGTTGACATGAGGTCTTCCTTCTAGGAAAGGAGTCATGATTAATACGTTTGTTAATTACATACACTCTGGAAGGCACAGAATTGTTGATTAATTCAAATACTTATTAAAAGCCCAAGAGCATGGTTGCTGTTGGTGTTTGAGCTAAGCTAATTGCTTTGCAATTTTCAGATGCCTTCCTTGTAGAAAGACGTGATTCTGAAAATTAGAAAAATATTTAAATGAGCTGGCCTTGAACAGTCTGCCTAATGATCTGGAGAAAGTTATCCAAATGCTACAGAGGGAGATCTAAACAGGTAAAACTCCTCATCATCGGACTTGTCAAAGGTAGAAGCAAAAGGATGAAGAGAATTTTTGCTCTCCAGGCAGCTAAATGCTGCCCTGGAAACTCTGCCACTGCCACAGCCTTATTATCCTACTTCCCACGAGAACTTCTCTCTGGTACTTTCTGCTCTTGGCGCTTCTCAGAAGTGTCCCCCTGCTCTGCGCCTCTGAGGCCGGCTCCCCATCTCCGAGCCAAACCTGACAAAAGTCTTCTTTTCCTCCTGCGCACCAGCAAAATCGGACGCGGACCGGAGCGGGCCAGGGTTGCTGGGCTTCTCCTCATCCTGCGGTGCTCCTCTAGGTGGGGTAGGCGAGTTTCCCAGCGAGCGAAGGCCGCTCCGCCGCCCGCGGCTTTGCGAAACTTCCTAGCAGAGAGCGAGCGGGGAAGGAGAAGTTGTTGGGAAGCCCCTCCGAGCCTGCAGAGCTGAGGGCTTCGGTGCGTTTGGGCGCCCTGGGCTGGAGCTGGGGACATTCATGACAAGCTCCGTGAGAAGAGGAGACTCGCGCTGGCTGTGCCAGAGCCTCGGCACCTGTGAGAGCCTGACCAAGTGGTTATCCCGCGCTCTGTACCTGCCAGAGTACCTATTCTCTGGGTTTCGGTGGTGGTGAACCCGTTGGCACAAGGTAGGCTTACATCTTACATATCTACTGCCTCCTCTCTGGCATGGGAGCTGCTCTGTCCTGGGGATGTCACTGCAGGCTGTGCCTGGGAATCGTGTTGTTCTTGGGTTTCGTTTGGGCGAGATTTACTGTTCAGTGAATTTCTCTGCTCCCAGCATTGGGCTAAAACCCTGCCTTTTTTCCTATGAATGCTCAAAAGTAGCTACAGTTTCTGGTAGCATCTTTGCTTAAAATCTAAAGTTTCCTCACATTTAATGTGATTTAGGCTTTCTTATTATTAGAAGTACAGATGTTCTGATCAGTTCCCACAGAGGATCCAGCAAGTTTTTTGTTTGAGTGGAAGTACACATTTTGCCAGAGGGTAGTGGAACTGCTGTTTTGGGTTTTCTATTAACATTGCAAACTAATTTGCCTGTATATTTTAGACTGCTACCGTACTTTTGAAATCACGACCAACTCTGTAAAATATCACAGCATCAGTAGTGTTGCAGCTGACAGAATATACATGTGAACACATGTTTGTAGCATGCCGATTTCAAGATTCCCTGCGTCCACAGTCTTGCTGTTAAAGGGTGCTTTGGCACTGAGATGCAGAGAGGAAAGTAGAGTGTTCCCCACAGCGAGGAGTGCCTGGGCGGCAGTGGCATCTCATACCTGCTCTGAGCATGGTATGCTGTAGCTGTACATAGTGCCAGAGCAGCTTTGAAATGCCCAGCTTAGCTACCTCTGGGGAAGCGGAAATCTCAGCTAGGGCTACAACTGTAAAGTGGCCTGCATGAGCCTTGCATGACTATGAAAGACTGTTATCAGTACTGATATGGCTGGTTTTAGCTGCTTCTGCTGCCATGACTACAGCACTGATACCACATGTTGGGAAAAAGTAAAACTAGACATTTGTATGCCTAAGAAAAAAAGTGGTTTCATTTTTACAGCTATTGGAGCTTTAGGTATTACATGAAGGGGCACTGAATAGCACTTTGGATCTGTCCCCCATGGGGTAACAGGTGAGATTCTCATCTAGTGTACAGATGCAAGGAGCTTAGTGATCGCCGCCTCCTTGGGGTGCCACCCAAAACCTCTTTATATGCCTCAAGCTACAAGGAAAGCTTTCACACCCACAGCTGCTCTTTGTTAGAAGAGAAGAGGCCTATGGCTACTGCCGCCACTCATCTGCAGCAGAGGCAAGAAATGATGTTGTACACTGGAGTTTCAAATGATAGGCCTTGAAATGTTTTGGATAATTGGTGGAAAACTCTGGCATCTCTATGAGAAAACTCACGGGAGAACATAAATTTTAAAAGGAAATCAATGTGGCTGTGCAAAGTAGAGTCAAACCCTGTGACTAGGATCAGGATTACTCTGTTCTTTGCTCTTCTTCACCAGAAATGCCTAGGATATAGAAAGTGAAAAGAAAATTTAGGCATCCCCTATAGAAGAGTTGTACTGGTAAGAATTTAATTCTGAAATTAAATGAAGCAAGAGCAATCAAATGCAGGAAATACCATCAGCAGCCAATTTGTCGTCACACCACTCAGTGGAAACAATTTCATCTTCAGGTAAGCTCCTATGAGCCCAGTTTTGTTGGAGTCGTCTGACAAGAGTGAAACTGAGACCAAAGCTTGGCTCAGTTCTTTTGGTAGGTAGGATACAACATAGTTGTGTTGCCGGTTGCGGTGATGTAGTCTGACAGAGATATCAGATGAGAATGAGCCCAGAAAAAACAGGTGGAATATTTTTGGAGGTTTTGTTTGGGTTTTTTTTGTTGGGGTTTCTTTTTTTTTTTTTTTTAGTAGACAGCTTTTACAGAAAACTGCTGCCATAAACAGGCATTTTTATTCTCTATTACAACTAGATGGAAAAGATGTGAAGTTTAAGTTTTCACATCAGATTGTGAGGCGGTAATTTTGAAGTGATCGCACTGAATTGTATTCTTTGGAAATTGTCTCACTGTAAATGCTGTACTGAATGGAACTGTACCATAGAGGCATTTAGAATTTCTCTGAAAGTGGTTTCACATGAAACATTTCAACTTTACTTATTAAGGGTGACATTTCTTAGAGGACTGTAATATTTTGTCAGTCTATAGTTTCTAATTGAATCCGTATAGCCATGCTAGATAAATGGTCGAAGTCTCAGTTTTCAAAAAATAGCAGCATTAGCTTTTGAAGATAAGATTAGTGTTAAGATAATGTTTTTCTCATGTTGTCATCAGTGGAGGAATTCCCCTCTAATATCCTCAACAGAGTTGTTTCCTTTAGCCATGCTAGGATGGAAATGGGTTTCAGATCATTATCTGTGCTGCTTCTCTTCTCGGCTAAGGGGTAGCTAAATTGCAACGTGAGCTACTGCCTATAGTAGAATAAGCGTAGAGGTTCCAGCATGACCACACCCTACATGGGTCATTTGTGATGAGCTGGGGGCAGAGCAGCCTTTCCATTCACTCCTGTTAAAAGTATCGCATTTCTCCCTCTGGTTATTCTCTAATCCAGGCCTTTGCTGCCTTCTGGTGCCCTCCTGACCCTCAGAACCCACTGTAATTTTTATTATGCATCCAGAAGATAGTAGGTGCCCTTTTTACCCAGCAGCAGCAATTCTTCTTGCGGAAATCCCTTCCATCCTAATATGTATAAACGGACCAGCCAGTGTGTCATTAGGGCAGAGAGCTGTTTGCAAAACCAGACACAATTTCTTGCCATGTATATTCCAAGAAGGTGAGACCCTGTAAAGGATTAGATACTACTGAACAAAGATGGTATCATGACATTTAAGGCATGTATATGTATAATATGTATATTATGCGTATTGTAATATGTATGACATGATATAATATTGTAATATTATTACATATTGTAATATGCATGACATGATATATTATACATATGCATACATACATATACATGGACATAGCCTTGGGTGATATGGTTTAGTGGGAGGTGTCCCTGCCCATGGCAGGGGGGGTGGAACTAGATGATCTTAAGGTCCTCTCCAACCCTAACTATTCTATGATTCTATGATTCTATGATTCTATGTTGGCCAGTATAATTGACCTGTGCCAACAGACACTGTGTGGATAAAATGCTTGGCATACTTTTCCCATAAAACTAAGAACCTGGCTTCATGCAGCAGAAAATTAGCACTTCTAAATATTATTTGGGGGCCAAGTAACTTGTTGTTCTTTTGTTTGATTTATCACTCATACAATTCTAAAACAAACAAATGGAGATCACAAGCCCATGAAGTCAATGGCAGAGATCCCACAAGGGTGGTATGCCCAGCTCTTGCTGGCTCTGTAGCAACTTTTAGTGACCAAACACTGCTTCCTGAACCATGTTAGCTTTGCATACATTTCTTCCAACTTGACATATCTCAGATCTTTCAGTTTCTTCTCATGAGGGAAATCAAAACGAGAGGATGTTACTTTCAAATTCAGAGGAAGTCCATTAGAAACAAAAGAATGAGAGATAAACAAAGACTATTTTAAAGCATTATCTACTATTGTCTTTTGAAGAACTTAAAGCTTTGACAGTGGATTTTCAAATTTCTGTGGAGACAGGGGAGGCAGGGCCACATCCTCCTGATCTGGTGCGAAGGAGTGCTGATTTTGAACTGTCATAAGTGGCATTTTGTGAAGTTAAATCACAATGCTTGAGCTGAATCACCCGCCATGAGACTAGCAACAGGTTTTACATTACCACATTACCATAACATCTGACCATCTGCAGTGCAAAATCAATAGCAAATTCCCTGGTGGATTTCATAGAGTTTCTGGCATTTATTCTTTTTCAGACTCAGTTCTGCAGAGCTGAGTTTTTTTTTTTTTTTTGGGGGGGGGGGGGTGGTGTTGTTTTTTCCCCTGAGCTCCTAATTACATTGCAGCTGAATTTCTTAAGAAAAAAATAATTTGGATGAAACAGACCTCTCAGAAAAAAGGGCAGCAATTAAGCTGGAAATGCTGCTTTTCCTTCAGCATAAACTGAAGCCTAATTATGCAAGTGATGTTGCTACCATGTCACTTCATTGTCTGTATGCCAAAATACAGGGTTTCTATTCCTGTTGGATGGAAGTACCCTCATCAACATAGGCTGTGCCAGCATGGAAGATTTGAAGTTGCCCAGTAATTGCAAATGCAAATATGAGGAACTGAGAATCATAAACTGAAAGGAATATTTATAGATGTGCATGTTTCCTGAAAACCCAAGGTTATCTGGAAAGTCTAGCAGAACTACCCCAAAACTCATTTACAGAATACAATTTCTTTCTGATAACTTTAGAGTGTCTTTCTGCTTCTTATAGTGCACATAAAAATAAACTCTGAAGTCTGCAGACCATGACAAAGGAATGTTAAAGAAGGTACTGAAATCAAGTGCACTAAAGGGCAAGGAAGGGAAGGAGATAAAAAGCCACCACAACTGGCCCATTGGTCAGCTTTCCAGAGTACCTATGCAGCATAACAAGGGACACAGCACCAAAATGACACTCAAGCAGCAGTAATAAGACGCACAGTATCTAGCCCCAGTCACACAAGCCATTGTATTCAGGTGCATCTCATGCACCTGAATATAATAATAATGTGATTAGGTTAGCAAGTGCTATATTCATAAATAAATATGTATTTTGCTCTGGTGCAATATATATGTGTATGCATGTGTGTGAATATACATATGTGTATATATATACATGAACTGATACCCAAAAATAATCTTGATAAAATATGCCTGATGCTGCTGTTTTATTGTACATAGGTGATCATAAAGCAGTAAAGGATTATCTGGGATTAAACTGGCACTGAAGAGGAACAGAACCTTCCCTCTCTGAGACATATATGAATTTGGTTAGAAGGGAGTAGATTGCCAGCAGCTTCCCAGAGTGCTCTGACACAAATAAATTCACCATTTCAATGCTGTAATATGCATAACTCAAGTGGCTTAAAGCATATATGCAATTTATCATTACATTTTAAACCATCCGGACAGAATTAGATCATCAGACTGGATCAGACATTTACAAAACCCCACTTCTGCTGTCTCCCAGATAAAGTATGTTACACAACACATAAAACTTACTGAAAAATAAGCTTTTCACTAAAAATTGAAAGTAAATCTTAAATAATTTCAAAATAACCTAAACTTCTCTCCTTGGATCTTGAATGATTACTTTTAATATTATAATATTAAGTTTTAAGACAGAGTTAGGTACTGCATGAATGAATGGAGTGAATCCTAACTTGCCTGTATTTTCCTACATACTTTGAATTGTTTTCTTATTTTTATGTGTGAGCATAGGTACACAGATACAAGCTTTCTTAGAATGTGAAATGGCATTCAGAGCACCAACCCTGCTGCCAAACTGCAAAGGAAACTGTAGGAATTTTTAACAAAAACTGGAACTCTTTTTTCCATCTTGGCTTTTTGCCGCCTTCTCAATTTGCATGTTAAATATGTAATTAAAGTCACAGCACTTCACAGATGCCCACCATGTAAAAGATGTACAGGAAATAAAAGGGGACGAGGAAACAAGAAAATTTAATTTCACATACACAAAGAAATAGATGGCAAACAGGACCGTAAAAGTAGATGACCAGATAGCAAAAGCACGTGGAATACAAAGTAAAGAACACCATCTGGGTGTGCTGGATAGCATGAATGTTCCATCCCCTTCATCCAGCTGGCCATGGGCTGGGACACAGTACAGCTAATGATGTTAGCGTATTTCAGAAGCTCAGCCAGCTCTGTGCTGCCCAACAATCTAAATGTCTGGCTGCAGCAGGAATGAGGGCATTGGCACTTTACGTGGCAATAATGCAGTTTCTGTGAATCAAGATCACTTTGCTATTCACTTCAATCGGCATCAGATCAAGCCCTGAAGTTAACTGGCTGTACATTCTCCACCATTCTGAATTAACTTCTCTTTAGATTGGTCATTTATTTTAAGGACTAACTTCATAAAGAAGAAGACTGAAGAAAAACACAAGAATATTTTCCATATTTGCTACTGTAAAGTCAATAAACTGCCCTTTGTGTCCATTAATTAGAGAGTAGACATTGAGGGATTAAAGTACAGCAAGGGGAATTCATATTGGTTTCTGACACATTTCTAACAATTAGGGCAGTGAACTTTGATACAAACTGCCTACAGACACTATGTGATACTCACCATTGCAAGTTTCCAAGAACAGGTTAGAGAACTCTTATGAGAATGGTCTAGATACAGTCAATCTTGATTCAGGAAAACATGATGGAACAGTTGGAAATAGACATGCTCTCAGAACCCCTTCCGACTCAAATTCGTCTCAGTGTGATCTCCTGGGATAAAAGAAGATGACTGATAACTGGTGAGAGGACTACATTTTCTATATCATAACACAACACACAAAAAACCAGCCATGTATAGATGTGAGTTTCAGCATTTTTGCTTTAAGTTACAATGTAGCTTGCTGACTTCACCCTTCAGTAGTATTTATCTGATCTGCTTCTTAATTATCTCTTAGAATAATTACCATGACATGGCTTACTGTCTTTCCTCAGCTGTAATCACTGCTGATTTGTCTGAAAGACAGCAAGTTCGAATTTTGTAAGAATCTGAGAACTTTGATGACCGCCTCCACAGAAAACAGCAGCAGAGGATGAAGAGGTACTTTATCCAATGTGATTCTTAAACTTTAAAATTAGTCAGTTCAACTGATACTACTGTAAACATAATGTACTCCCAGATAGGCTATGACCCTGCCTGAGCATTTTGCCAAGTCAAGAATGGTGCAAAGATGATGCTGTTGCTATATATAACTGCAAAGGCTGAAGTAGGTGATACTGTGTTCAAAGAAAACTACTCTTTGCATTTACCTTTCTGCAGTCCATGCACTAATGAATTACTCCCTCCTATTTGCCTCAGCCACACCCCAAAGAAGAAACAGCAGTGGCTCTTTGTATTCAGTCTGTGCTGACCAAGATCAAGCTGGAAGAGGAAATATTTCTTGCCTGTTGTAGTACACAACAGTTACAGTAGATAGGTGTTAGTCAAGAAGAAGGACCTTCCTTTATACACTGAAATACGTATTATTGGAATTGTACATTCTGTCCATCACATTTGCTTGTGTTCACCTTTAGCCCAATAAAATGTCTATGTGACCTGATTACACCAAAATATTACTTCTGAGAAATGTGTGACTTCATTAAATATCCCTGAAATATAATGTGCAGGAATAATTAAATCCAGAGCTTTTTCCAAAGAGCATTCAAGAAACATTGCCAAATGACACGCCAACTGATAGATCAGGAAGAAAAAATATCCAATGTTAGTAACATACAATTTCTACCATTAAAAAGTTAGACAGTGCCAAATGCTATTGAAATGCTTTTTTTAAAAGTCAGTTTAACATAGATGTTAATATGCAAGATACCCTGTCACCCTTTGACAAACTTGCAGTTTGAGGCTGTCAGGGCATGAAAGATCAAACAGAGGTTAGTGCAAATTCCAGGCTGTCAAAAAATACCTGACAAAGAATAAAGAGCAAAACTCTGACATCCACTTTAATTTGAAATTTATGAGGGCTCTTGCCTTAGAAAGGACCAACAAGATTATGCAAGATTTGTGCTGGGAGGTGCTACAGTAAGACATTAAGGCTCGCTTCAAAAATTGTAGTAGGTATTTAAGTATCATGCTACAAATTGGTATTTAGTAGGGTAGCATGCATGAATACCTGCATATATATGCATGAAGCATGAACAGCTTAAGTTTAAAAAATTAATTAAAAAAATAATATAAATGCTTCATGAAAAGCAGAATATTGAGGGTGAGGGGAAAGCTCCTAAACTATCCAAAAGGATATGCTGAGATTGGAGGAAGAACTTCAGGTTTCAAGAGGTTGAGAAGGTGAAATTCAAACGTAACTAAAGTAAAACCTTATCAACTGAGAAACAATCTTACTTTGGTATTATAAGGAAAGAAAAAAAAAAAAGATGTTGATTAAGGCATAACTGCCAAACCCCCTTTCCTTCCCTCAGTTTGTTTTATTATTTTTCATGTGACAGGACCAGAAGTAGCTTGTTTTTCCTCTTTGCTGGTCATTGCTTTCCTCCTAATGTTACTTCCATTATGATACTACCTAGAGGTTGTAAGTGGAATTAATGCCATTCTAAGCACTAGACAAATCCTCTATTGAGAGCTACTTAACATGCTTCTTTTTCATCTTTCACTTAATTCTCCTTTGCTAATAACACTACAGAATATAGTCCCCTTCTTTCAGGAGTTCTGTTTCAGTACAACTCCACTGAAACCACTGAAAGAAAACTGAAGTTAACAGTTCTCCAAGAGGAAAGTCATAGCCTTTTAGTCCCATCTTGTGACTCCTCTGAGCTTGAGTGGGCATTTAATCAGGCATTCTAATACTAAAATATCCATAGGCGTACAGCAGTTTTGTTGTCCTTGTCACACTAAAACCTCTATTAGTTGTCTGATGGTAACTGACCCTGCTACTATACTATAGAAGGAGCTTATTACCTGCACGTTTGAAAAACCTGGCAGCTGGAATCATGTTACGTCCTTTGGATTTAAGATTTCATTAAGAAAAAAAATCCCTTCTCTACACTTGAAGGACAGAGTAAAGCTTGAAAGCCATCGAGCACCCAAAATCAAGAAAAAAGTTCTATCAGTGTAATGTCTCAGGCTTTTTTTCTAATCTGATACTTTCCAAATACCTCAATTTGGCATTGCAAACCAGAAAGTATATGAAAAAAAAGCCCAAAATGTCTGCTTATCACATCAGCAGCATAATTCTTCATAGAAACAACACTCTTTCTCTCGTAGTACTAAAACACAGTTACTTATTTTTAGCATATGCATATTTTTAAGATAAATCATTGAGCTCCTCAATGAGGGCTTTTCTGTGGAATGTATTAAGAGGCAAATGTATGCTCATGGACAGATGCCCATCACAGGAAGCTCAGAGGTGGCTCTTTTAGTTGAATCCAACTGCCAGAAATAGCTTTAGCTAAGATCAATAGCAATTCTGGCACCAGCTAATTAGTACCTAATCTGTATCTGTCAAACACTGCATCTCTGTCATTGAATGGAGATCTCATCATACATAAGGATGAGATTTCTATGAGAATAAATCTATGACAATGCAAATGAAGCCCATACAATTCCAAGCCTGAAAAGCAAAGCTGGGCTGTACTTACCTCTTTGGGTTGGTTCCATAGCTTTTTAGTAAAAATAAGAAACCCAAAACCCCAACAAAAAACCCCAAAATCAAAAGCAAACACCCAAACCCCAACCTAGACATTCACATGATCTGGTTTAAATTTTTAAGAAGAAAAAAATGCCTTAGAAAGTCTCATTTATCTTGCCATCATCACTGGCTGACAATTGGAGAGAGGGCAGTAGAGCTCCAAGCTTTATTTATTCTCCACGTAAATTATTCAAAAAACTTTGTGCAGTCCATAACTTTCCCTCTGGGGTCAAAATGCTTCTAGTTTAAGAAGCATCTCTTCCTTTGCTAACAAATGTTTACCCCACACTTAAAAACTTTCAGGGTTTATTGACGCATTACCAGTGCCACTGGCGTAACTGATACCGTATAAAAACTGGTAAACTGGATGCAAAATAATGTAGTTCCAATGGTACAAATTATACTCTCAGTAAACAAGCTTTCTGTAACTCTCAGTTACATAACACCAAATAACCCATATTCTCCATGAGCCTGCTGCAAAAGATTATTCATCCTATTTCAAACCACGGACACGTGGAGAAGATGGAACAAGACTCAGAGAAGACAGGTTCTAAACGTACACAGTTGTGCCTTTGTCACACATTTGATATTTCGTTATGCTCACTTAGAAAAGAGTTAAGCAGGCAATCTCATCATCTCATACCTACTGGCCTATTGCACTAAAATAGCTTCTCTATTTTCTTTATAAATAGTAAGAGCTTTATATAGTTGAGATTTCTTTTAAGCTTAAAATGTGTTCCTAGTTTGTTACTTTAAGACAGCACAGTCAGCTCAAGATGTCGCTGGCACCATGCCATTCAGAGGTATTCAAACCTCCCATGAGCTACTTTGGCACACATACAGTATGCAGTGTTTTTGTTCAATAAGTTCTTCTTAGCTCAAAAACATAAAGATGAGGTGCTTTAGAGTATTATAATTTACAAAAAGGTTCTAAGCAGCTAATCCAAATAACTTCAGGATTATAAAATTTATCTCTCCCAGCACTGAAGTGGTAAAATGAGCAATAGCTCATAAAGTAACAGTAGTGCTGGAATCCATTCATCCTCCAATGACCTTCTACTGGCATTGAACTCCACTTGGCGCTGAAATACTGACGTGTACCAACAGTGCTTACTGATTAAATATATAATGAATGCAACCTGCTTTTTGGAATACCTTGTACCTTTTACAAATGTTCTTTTCTGATAGCTCATGAATTCTTCTGTTGCTTCTAATGGAAAAAACCTAATTTTTAATAATTCAAGCAGCTTTTTGTATTGCCTTAAAACTCTCTTTATTGCTTGCTTAAAGCTTAAAAAATGATCACGATCATGATCCTGATAGAAATTCCACAGCCATTAAGCTGTTAATATTAAAAAAAACTAATTTAAAACTACAGAACTCATCTTAACCTGCTACACTGAAAGCTATTATAATAGATAAAAAATTCTGCCTCGCAAAACATCATCTATTTTGTAGCCTAATGCACCTGAAATAATCTGGTATTAAAAAATTTAACTCACTCAAAATAAAATTTAAGTGGC
Source organism: Psilopsiagon aymara (assembly GCA_024733675.1). NCBI lineage: Eukaryota > Metazoa > Chordata > Aves > Psittaciformes > Psittacidae > Psilopsiagon > Psilopsiagon aymara. The sequence goes on from JANRGW010012001.1 coordinate 13,448, forward strand.
CATGCTCATTTACTGCACACTGCAATTAGGGTGGGGTTTTTTAAGTACAATTACATTTTCAAAATAATGTTTTTTTTTCACTTATGTAATGAAATAGGAATAAAGATCACCTAACATTCTAGCCAGAGGACTCTTTCAATGACTGTAACATGAAAAGCACACAGATAACAAAGGAACAGGTTTTGTACTGCCATAAAATATGCCAAATCCATGACAAAGAATGTGTTAAAAAAAAACCAAAACAGAACAAAAAAACCCATCAAAACAAAACCAACCCAAAGACAGATTGGTAAAATAAACTGGGCTTGAGGCGATGTGAGTGTGTGCTCCACTAGGAACATCCTCGTTACTTTCAGGAATAGAAAACAGTATCATGAGCTTTGAAAATTAAGAAAGCAAATGCTATTGAACAGGAAAATATTCTTACTCCCTAAAGGCTTAAACTGGCATCCATTAACTCAGCAGGGTCCTACCAGGCTCTATTTCCAGATGCTGAGCCAAATCTGGTTCACTGTACAGTTCACTGTATCCAAGAGAATCACAGAAGGGATTAATTTTACTTGTCAGTTTTAGTGGTTTTACCAAATTTGGGTAACATTCTTGTAGTGAATCAGGGCACTAATCTGAAATGTTACAGCACTGAGTTTGTAACATTACCACACAGAATTCTGCCCTGGAGTTATGTAAAGGTAAGAGAAACACCAAACTATTTACTGGTTACTTCGGCAGTACATGAACAGCAAAAGATAGCAGCCCTGACCACAGTGTTGGGTTTTATCATCTATTTTCTATCTTTACTTGAATACAGAAGAACTTTGTGAACTGAACATAAATGTGAACATTTAGAATGTGAGGTTTTCAGTATTGGGCTCAGTTTATCTTAATGTCAGTTTAAAATTTAGTTGCTGGCCATGTTCTGTCTTACAATCAGTGAAGGGACCTAAACTTTAAAATTAGACACTGCTTTTTAGCATAGAGCATGTCTTTCACCTCTGATAAAGTCAGATGGAAATGGCTAATATGACAGAGTGGGCAAATGTCTAAAAAGAAAACAATGTAACTCCCATAATCTGAATAATTATCTGTAAAATTAAATATATGTGCATAAAATAATTTCCTTTTAATGATACCACTGAGAAATTAATAGTTCTATAACTTCAGTGATTTTCAGAGACAGCTTGCCTGTGATCTCACCCTTCTATGAACAATATTAATCAACTTAATTTCTTACAAAAGAAAAGCAACCCAGGAGACCATTAAAATGCTTCAGCCCTATCTAACATATATTTACAGAAAAATCCAATCCAGAAATAAATATGTATCTGAGAAGAAAACCACACAGTGTTGTACCAAGTAAGCCCCACTCCACAATTTCTGAAAATCACATCTGAATAACATGGGCAAGGAAATCTCACCATCAGTACCCTTCCTCACCTTATGGTGCACAACTGAAGCTGACCTATATCCTGTGGGCTTATTTACCTCTGATAATACTTATTTCCTTCACTTCCTCTGTATGTGAAAATTCCACCCAACTGACTCCCAGCAGTTTATGGCATCCTCTCTTGTATTCTAATCTCTTCTTATCCCTCGATCACCAGGAAGCACCTCTTGGTATAATCACCCATATCATGAGCCTAGCAATTAATTAGGTCTGCCAACACTCTTCAAAGTCAGAACAGTTGGTTTAACTGCATTTTCTGCCTCTCTGATTCCACAATACTTGTCTGCCTACATCAGAAACATTTTAAGGATGAACAAGAAGGGCCAAGAAAACCCTTTTTGGATACTTATGGAGAAGTTCTGAATATGTAAATAAGGACCTGATGTGAAATTTTTTAGGGTTCTTCAGAAAACTGGATCCTAGGAGGTTGGTTTTATAAGATTAGTCGTCCCCCCCCATTCTCTTACTCAAAAACACAAGACTGCAGTCATGTCTGATCATCCCACCTATTTTCCTAAAAATCTAGAGGAAGGTAAAAAGTGAACTGTTTCTCTGACTAAAAAAAAAAAAGCAAGAGTTCAAAACAAAATAAAAAAAACCACAATCACAGCCATATCTCAGAAATACTTTTTGCCTCTAAAAGTCTATTTCATAGACTAGTCAAACACCCTTGACTATTCCAGCTTTTTATTGGCTTGCTTTGTGCTTGGGTTTTCTCTATCTCTGTATGGCCAAGGGTTCAGCTTTTAAAAATTGTCTGTATACTCCTGTGTGAATTGTACTAGGGTTAAGCTAAGGTCTCCTAATAGGCACCTTTCCCTGCCTGTAAAATTAAAAGAAACTCTTAATCAAAACTGACTTAAGAGAGCCCAATTATTATATTAGATAGAGAGGTAGATGCAGAAGCACATAGTCACCAGAGCTGTTCCTGCATTCTGGTTTATCTGTAAACTTGCCACTCTAGTGATGTTCACTTTCTGAATACCCACTCTGTAAGCCAACAGTCCATAACCGTAAGTGTGGCTTACAGTACGTAAGCTATATGTAATCTTCAGAACCCTGTCATAATTTGTAAAACTAAGCTTGTTCATTTCCTCATGTGCTAAATTCAGAAGGCACAAAGCAATGTGAAGTAAAACTGGAACAACTTGCGACAAAGCAAAGACATCCTCATATACTTCATACAAATGGAAACATTTTTTTTTTTGCAGGCAACTGCATTCCTGGAGTCTAACACAATTCTGTATAAACCAGAACTTTTTCTGAAGCCATGTATTCCATTTAATAGGTTACAATAACATAGCTCCTATCTCTGAAAAACCAGCCACTTTTGCAGATATGTTGAGTATGAACAAGCTTGTCTGATCTTGTATCTGCAGTTAATTTGACAGAGCTGCTAAAGCAAAAGCCAAACTGACAAACTGCTACCTCATGAAATTACTCGTTATTGGTTATGGTTTGACACATCTGGTCAAAGTATCCCAAGAACTCCACATTTCAAAACTGTAATAAAACGTTAAAAATTACAATCTAATATGCAGGTTAAGCCAATCTGATGGCTCAACAAGCTCAGCATTTTACTGCTATCAAGGAACTGTCACTGGTGCCAGGAAAAAGATTGTCTCTAATAGACAGTCCTGTTAATTTACTTGTAGTAAGTAAAGTCTTCAGTAACTTGAAACAAGATACATCCCGTAAGATCAAAAAAGGGGAAGAAAGCAGTAATACAACCACTACTGTGTCACACATTTCCATTGCCATAAAAGATAAATACAAAAGAAAGGAAACTAAACAAAATAGATTGAGGTATTCTCTGGGCGATGATAAACACTAGAGTTCAAAGATATCACTCCCAAGCATTCAGGTATTTGCATCTAGATCTCTCTCATTCATAAAGCAAGGGTTAGTTGCTAAACAAAAACTAAAGTCAAGGTCTATTCTGAAGCACACACACTCCCCTCTTCCTAACCCAAAAATGTACAAGCAATCACCAAAAAAAGAGATACATTCGCTTCCTGCTTCACAGTCAACTTTTCTGCTGGTCTTCTATGGCCAATCTGAGTCACAAAACCACCAGAACTATATGCTGTTCAGTTGTATATGCATCTATGCCAATAATGCTGAAAAAAGATATTTAGAGTTTCTTGGACTTCTTGGTAGATGTAAGAATACAGATAGCTGTATTAAAAACTGCAGGTTCACAGGTCGTATTCGTTCTGGCCTGGAATATCATGTCATAGAAGTACCTAAATGTCTCATGGTCCTTTATTAACCCATAAACCTATTGATTTTATTTCCCTGTGGACTAACTTACTGAACTCTAAAAATAAAAAATGTGGGAAATACAGCTCTGCTACACTGTTTTTTCACTCCATATCAAAAAAAAGGTACAAACGACTATTTATTTTAACAGCCTGAACATCCATTTACATTACTAATGAATTTGGTCCACAGCATTTTGTAGTGGCAGAATCCATTCTGCTCACAAAATACCTCAAGAACAGATTGTTTATTTTAACTTTTTAATTAATATTTTCCACCTCAATGTAATTTGCTGTAAACTAGACTAGAACTCAGATCCTTTTTGTATACATTTACCAAAATACTCAAAAAACCCAGAAATTAGACTGATTTCTGCCCCTTTCCCAAGAGAAATGAGGAAGCCCTTGCTCTTCAGGGACATCATATATGCTTTTTCAAATAATTAATTCTTTACCTGATAAATTATTATACCATTTGTATGCAGCAATGGAGACATTCACAAAGAACAACACCTGGCAACAGCCAAGGTCAACCAACCACAATAAAATCTCTATTCTTTCCATTTCTTAATCAATCTAATTTACAAACTAAAGATGAAGATTAACATCCACATATTCATTGCAGCTGAAATAAGTTTTAATTTTGCTACTGAACACAAAATTACCACCTACACAACAGAGATTTTGAGCAAGTAATGAACAACAAAAAAAATCAGGTTATATATGGCTGGCATTAACTTCCTGCTGTTTATAGACACATTATTCCTGCATTAAGTTATAACCCAGAGTTCAATTCTTGGTTTGGGAATCACTCATCTTGTGTTCTCCATAGCAAAACACAAGTTTGTTAAGCAACAGAATAAAGTCACTGCCACACCAGACCTATTCTCTGCTACCTGACACACTTTTGGCGTTGTCATACTCATTTGCAGTGTAATTAAAAGAACTGCATTAGTAGTTGTCTCTTAAAAAGGTGTTCAACTCTTTTCAAAACTAAATATTAATGCCTACCACAGGTGTGATTTTGGAGAAAAAGACAACATTAATTGGCACATTCAAAGGTAAAATAAAATTTGTGAACTTGATAGAATGTGGCATCAATCAGAAAAAAACTGCTACTGACAAAATAGAAAAGATACTTTTACTACACACCACCATATCATCCTGTTGGGCTCTTTTCTCCTCACTTCTTAGATTCTTGTCTGTACTTCTGGTTTAGAAAAAACCTGTTACTGCTAGAAATACACACATAACAATCCATCTACAGAAAGCTTTAAGTATTTTCTGTGATTCAAATGGAATTAAGAACACTTAAAATCTATTTTGATTTCTTTATTATTGTAATGCTGTACCAAGCCTGCACAACTGATGCTTCTACTGGAATAATTATCCTTTAATAATGAGTTAAATGGCAGAAAATTTATACTGGAGAAGGAATGCTGATGTTTGGCAACATTTACTATAGCAGAATCACTTAAAGAAATGGTTGCGACAAATTATGTACACCTAATTATACATTGTTTCCCCTGATTTCAGGTGTATTGAGATGGAACTGAACTCTGTCCAGAGAGCTTTGAGTAGACTTCCTAACAGCCAGCAAGGTAACATGGTCTTCCCCAAAGTTCCCCAGCCATTCACAATATCCTTAAATCCTCCCATATCATGGGAAAGCTGATGGATACACTCTGGAAAAAACACTTCTGTGTTTGTCTGGATTTTGGTTTTCCCTTACCAATCCATGTGAGATTTTTGCTTTTGGGTATTTTTACTTTGCCTTTGAAAACATTGTAAAAGAACTTCAGAACATGCAAACTCCATTGCAAACATGGGACTTCCAACAACTTACTGTCCCCTCATGAGAGAAAGAAGATACAGGTAATAAAGTACAGTTACAAGTGAAATTCATTACTTCCCATCATTTTCATAAATCACATTGACAGTGACACTTCCAATTATTCAGAAGCTTATGCCTTAAAAGTGGGGGGAGGAGGAGAGGAGGGAATTTTATAAAAATATTTACAGATTTAATCCTGTGGGATTAACAATATTTTTCCAGAGCTCTGAAGATATTTTGTGGAATTCAGCTGCTGGTTTTTTTTTTAAACTGAGTGTACTTCAGATCAGGTCCTATGGGCTACAGTAGCAAAGGGACTAAAAACATTTCCACACAGACACCTCAGCAATTCAATTATGCCAACTGCTGACTTCTGTATCTTGGATGGGACACACAAACTCAGGCACTAAGAATATCATGGCAGACTTCAAATTTCATGCCTCTGTGCTTAGTTCTATATTAAGATGATAAACGCTGTGAAAAGATGACCAAGCTGGTATCACATGGCTGCATTTCTGACATTTCCTTTAACAGCTATAAGGTACTATCCCAGGGCAATCTCTCACTCATATTCCCCGTAAACTATATGCCATTTTCAGCACATTATGTTCATACTGTATGTGCACTGTTCTATTTGGTTGCACTTAATTTGTAGCCTTTGTCCATATGAGTTGTACATATAAATGCAAACATCCAAGGAGAAGTAAGGAACGCAGACCTGGTTCAACCCAGACACAAATGAGCAATCACCAGGGCAACAGCATCTGCTTTACATCCTTAGCTAGTAGCAGTTTTTCTGCAATGAAAGGATACAGCATAATTTATCTGACTCATAGGTATTTATTTGTATCTGCTCATTACCCACAAAAGTCTACATCCTCCTTTTACTATAGAAAATAATGGAGGGCAAAACACAGACACTGACGGAACACTAAATTGTTAATTTTGAGCTTGTTGTAATAAAATTTCAAGTGAGGAAGAAAGACACATCAAAGAAACTAGTTAAAGTCCTCAGGAACAATATTTCATATTTTACGTGATGACTTATACCCTGAATGTGTCAATGTGTTTTGATCTGTACCTATAAACTCCTAAGGTGAACAAACATACTGATTTGAAAATTAGTAGTAGATACATTACTGATTTCTGAAAACTTCATGCTAGTGAATTCATCAACCTTTCAGTCCTTCCAGTATGCATTCAAGTAAAATTACTCTTTAAAGTATAGTCTGCAAGCTAATATTTGATTCTGCTCTTAAATACACTACATCATTATTGCTGACAGTTCTATACACAGCTCAGGCACTAATCCATCCTTCATTTTCCCCAGACGCTCAGTTACCCACCCTCTGCTCACTTGTACTGTATATGTAAACATCTTTCTTGACAAAGACTTCCATGATGGTTACTTTATTGTTAATGATTTGTTTTTTTCTTTTTTCATCATCTTGTAATTTCTTTTGTAAACGTCTCTCACAGAAACTGTACCAGTATAAAACAATAACTGATCTTGTGTGAAGTATTTAACTTTTTAGTTTCTTCCACTATTCCTTATCATCCCTTTTGATTCAGGTCATTGCACTGCTGCTCTCTGCTGTCTGCAAGAAGAAATCACATGAAATTCTTAACCGTTATTCATTTTGGGGTCTGTAACAGAGATGTGTTCACTTTGAATTTTTTCATATCTAATTTTGCCTTCTTACAAGAATCAATTCTGATTTTAACTGGTGAGAAAATCCATCCAGTTGCAAACACCACAAGGTAAAAAACATGAGAAGCGTCAGAATGCTTTGCAAAGCAGCTGCACTCCCACTTGAATTGTGTGTGGACCTCTTTATACACACTCGAGTGCTTTCACTTTTAGCCCCTTAATTTTTACTCCTGCTTTACCACAGCCACATAACAAATTCATTCAAGAATACTATATTTACATATTGCAAATACAGGCATATTGGAAACAGACATATGTATTCAAATGCCAGTGTTTCATTATGCAATGACTGAAGAATAAGGACCAAATTCCCACACCAGGTCCTGTAAGTGATCTTCACACATTCTGGCTTAAAAAAAAAAAACTTATGGCACAATCCGTGACGTATCTAGTAATGTGAATACATATATATAGCACTGGTCCAAAACATGTACACATACAGCAACATTTGAGAACCTAGACTTAGTCTGTGATAAGAAATGAAAAATGATGCAACTGGGAACTTGAAATTCCACAGGAAGTGATCTTAGGTGATCCCCATTCTTTCGTATTTATTATCCCAAGACTCAACTTATGCTGCCCTTTTCCCCTCCTCATCATTTACCATCTCTCTCCTACAGTACCACCTATGGCCTTCTGAATAACACACTTATGAATCCCAAAAATCTGACAGCTATGTCCAATTACAAGTGCAACTCAAACAGAAGCACAGCTACAATACAAGTTTTTAATCTATTTTTGCACGGGTGGAAACACAGCTAGCCCATTCAGATTTTAGCCTCCTGCTCCAAAATCTCATAGAATCATAGAATAGTTAGGGTTGGAAAGGACCTTAAGATCATCCAGTTCCAACCCCCCTGCCATGGCAGGGACACCTCACACTAAACCAGAACACCCAAGGCTATGTCCAACCCGGCCTCAAACACCGCCAGTGATGGAGCATTTTCAACTTCCCTGGGCAACCCATTCCAGTGCCTCACCACCCTTAAAGAATTGCTTCCTCATATCCAACCTAAACTTCCCCTGTTTAAGTTTTAACCCATTACCCCTTGTCCTCTCACTACAGTCCCTAATGGAGAGTCACTCCCCAGCACCTATGTAGGCCCCCTTCAGATATTGGAAGGCTGCTCTGAGGTCTCCACGCAGCCTTCTCTTCTCCAGGATGAACAGCCCCAACTTTCTCAGCCTACCTTCATACGGGAGGTGCTCCAGTCCCATGATCATCCTCATGGCCCTCCTTTGGACTTGTTCCAACAGTTGCATGTCCTTTTTGTGTTGAAGACACCAGAACTGCACACAAGATTCCAAGTGAGGTCTCACAAGAGCAGAGCAGAGGGGCAGGATCACCTCCCTTCACCTGCTGGTCACACTCCTTTTGATGCAGCCCAGGATACAGTTGGCTTTCTGGGCTGTGAGCATCCACTGAAGCCAGCTCACATTCATTTTTCCATTGACCAACATCCCGAAGTCCTTCTCCTTGGGCTGCTCTGAATTGCTTCTCAGCCCAAACTGGAGCTGTGCCTGGGATTGCTCTTCATGTATTTTATTTAGGATGCTGCTTCTGTTCCAGTAACTGATAACCAGTAACAAGACCCTCTATAAATGCCTGAAAAAATCAATGAAGACAACTCATAAATACAAAATTTCTGCATTGTGAGCCAACAGCAGCAGCTGGATTGTGCCCAGTACATGGATGGGATTAGTCAGTCTTCCAGGTGCTCATGGCTACAATCAATAAGCAAAACTGTCTTAATTATGATTTAATATGAATTAAGATTAGCATACACAGGAAGGCTTAGTCAATTATCAGCAGCATGATGCCTTTTACCTGAACCAGTGTTTTGTGTACTGTTAAATAATCCATTTATCTCCTCACATAAGTTGTCTCTTACACAAAAGCATTTCACAATAAGTACAGCAGGATTCCTCAAACTCTGAATATATTTTAAACCTCAAAGCTTGCTACCCAAGCAGCCAGGGACTTTGCCCAGCACATGGGAGCAGACCACAAAAGCCCCCAAAATCATAAGGTACCTTTCCTTGAGAGAAAGGAAAGTAAACCAAAGACTGAAATCTTAGAACTTAACCCCTTCCTTACTAAAACAAACTCCATTTGGAGATACTGCTGTAATTATTTCTTTTGAATTAAAACATCTAAATAAAACCCAAACAGGTATTTTGAAGAAAATACCCCCTAAGTAGTTGTCGATACCTGTGGCTACTTCACACAAGCAGTTTATTCTCATTTTGTTTCCATGCAGAATTCTTACGATACCTGTACCAGTTTCACAAAAGACACCCATTTAGTATTTTGAAGATAAATATATATAAGAAATGAAAAAACTACTTTCCTACCATTCTTATCACTCCTGACCAACCAAGCCAAATATCAGCGTATGTTTCTGTAAGAACTGCTTTAAAGTTTCCAACATTCTTTTTTTTGTTCCTATTTTTAAAGAAACAAGTGTCAATTCACTGAACTACTGTGGAAAACTATTTTCATAGGCTTTAGAATATGAACCCTGATCAATCCAGAGAATAGACAACCACAATATCAAAGTCTCAACAGTGTAGGTGGACATTGAAAATTAGAGATTATAACTTATTTTGTTCCTAATTCTGACCCAAGACGCACCTTTGGGTCACTAAAAATAAAAGGGTCCCCTCACTCCAGTTAGTGACTTGCTCTACAGTTTCCATACCCTTGCCAGATTCAACCAAAATAACATGAACTGCTTTGGCAGAGCTGCCATCACCAGAATGTTAACATTTCCACATTTGTAACAACAACTTCAGCTCTCTCACAATGTACAACTACAGACAACAGGAATTCTTCATGGAGAATTCAGATCACACATTGCAGTTTTACATCAGGACCTGTATATAAGACCTGTATCTAAGACTTTAGAAACAAAAAAAATCCCATGTGTGAGGTTGGATTTAAAAAACAATCAATTTTTTATCTCTAGATATGTTTTATGTTTATAGTTAATTCCACAAATTTGTCAGGAAAGGATTTGATGCCAGGTTCAAACTTAAACAGGGGAAGTTTAGACTGGATATGAGGAAGAAATTCTTTACTGTAAGGGTGGTGAGGCACTGGAATGGGTTGCCCAGGGAAGTTGTGAATGCTCTTTCCCAGGCAGTGGGTGTTCAAGGCCGGGCTGGACAGAGCCTTGGGTGATATCGTTTAGTGAGAGGTGTCCCTGCCCATGGCAGGGGAGTTGGAACTAGATGATCTTAAGGTCCTTTGCAACCCTAACTATTCTATGATTCCATGATTCTATATGACTTCTCACAGCAATAGGCTTACAAATCCATAAATTTACTAATTGTCTAATAATTCTACTGCATTAGAAACCAGAAATAATGTGTTGTAAAATCTGTATGAAAAGAATCAGAAATACTAAAAATCAATACCTTATTCTTGTGTGGCTGGAAAATGTTTTCAATGCTGCAACAAGGAAACTATTATTAGAGGACTCAATTTCAAAGGTAGTTTTCTGATATAAAATAATGAAATAATAGAACTATCTTCTCTTTTTTAACAAAAGAACATTCATTTGGATGACACTTCAGGCTGAAGTTAGTTTCAGATTGTGAACTATTTCCAAAGTTACATTCACAAGGCTAGCCTGACAGAAACTGCTAACACACCTAAATTCGGCAAAAAAGCTTTGCATCAGCACAGCTCCTTATCTACCCACGCTTCTTCTCCCTGCATTTATAGAACCAGCCAAATAAAGCACAACTTACAGTTAAGGTATCCCATTTTCATTTGCTAAACTTACGTGATCTCTGCAATGAGAACACACTACCACATTTCCTGAACCACATTCCAAAAATGTTGCTGTTTCAAGGGGTTTTCCCTGGTTCAGCAACAGCAGCCCCTGCCCACCTGCCTTCAGCAGCCAACCTTGCAAGCCCGGTGCCACCCATAGCTGCAGGGTAATTAGGACAGTGCCAAGGCGAAGGTCTGGCAGCTTACGGTGAAAGAAATATCCCAGCCAGGGCTTAAAACATTTCTACCTTCTAGCTAAATCTCTCCACTATCACTGTGCCATACAGTTCCTACTGTACTAATCCCGGACCAATGTTAAGCATCTGATTTTCAAGGGACCACTCGTACACACTCAGGCCTACACTTATGCAACTAACTAAATGGGGATTTCAGAAGTCTCTCTCAAGCATTTGGTCTAAGAGGTTTATGCAAAGAGGATGACAGCAGAGCACAAAGAATAAAGAAAGCAATATACAATCAGATCAGTCTGTGAGATGGGGATTCCAGCAATTATAACTGGTACACAACATATATGGAAAGGGGCTGTTTCCTTTGTTATTTTAGTCCAAGCATCACAGTAACTAAAAGGACACTACTGAACTGCTTCTGCCAGATGTAAAGAATTAATATTTCCTCCTCCTGTTTTGGATTCAGAGTTAATTCTTGGCCTATATTGGCATTTCTCTCAGTGGAAAATTTAATTTGCATTATTAAAGCCCTGAGTCTATTACATTTGCAAATGACACAGATGTGCACCAGAAAAAAAATTATAATTTTGGTGAACTTGTTAACATAATGGGTTTAAGTATTATTTAAAATTCTACTTAAACATCAATAAGCTGCTTTTGTTAGAGAAAATCTTATATTAATGCCAACAGACACAAAAATATAGTTCACTGATAAGAGATCTGACTTCTCACTCAGATTCTGATTAAGTTTAAGCACACTTAACCTTAAAGTAATTAAGTTCTTTGCTAAACATAGACCTTATTTCTTAATCCAGCAGTTCCATGGTGGCATTGTGACTGATTCTACAGAGCACAGAACCAATACCTACCACTGCTCAGATCCGCTGCTTGAGATAATCCCAGCAGCCAATTACAAATAAATAAATAAAAGATTAAAAGTTCATACATGTGGGTTTGACGTTCAGGTTTGTCTTTAAAAAAATAATAATAAAGAGCTTTTTCCTTACGGCAATAGTAAAAAATTTAATTTCCATTTAAAAAAAAAAAAACTATCATGCCCTTAAAACAAACTCCTGCAAGGAGAAAAGAGACGGCCTTAGTATTCTCTTTGATATACTGCTTGATACTACCATGCAGTTCTGGTGGTAATCACTGCCTAACAGTTCCACCACAACTGATTTTTTTCCTGCATCCCTTTAGATATGTTTCAAAAGAATGACTATGAGAAGATACACAAACCAGAGGCTGAGTGTGGATGATACATTTTGGGTACCTTGCACCAAATATAAACACGTCTAGATACAAAACAAACTTCCTAAAGAATTAATAGGCTGACATGAAGACAAGCCATCTACACTAGAAGTTGGAGTGGTTTTATGCACAAGTAGGTGATATGATGCTATTCTACGCTTAACAGAAGGCCACATTTTTATTTACACCTGGAAAGAACCAATTAAATTAACGCCTTGGAAACAACCATACATAATAGCACATTGTAAATCTTTATGCACTATTACATGTATTTTAAAGACTTCTCCTTTCTTCTTCCCCAATGTCACCACAACAGTTTACACCTTGGCTCTCACAGTTCAGGTATTGGCTGCAGCTTCAGGACAGACAAAGGTATGATGCTGAATAGTAAAACTTCTGATTTGAAATTATCCTAACTGTCCATGTCCTTATGAAGGTTTTCTTTAGAACACCAGAAAAGATTTGCTCTTGCCCCCTTCCCCAAAATAGTTTCCCTTCCAAATGGCTGGTGAAGGACCACGACAAAAATAAGCAGAACAGCATGTGCTAAGTATCCACTGTAAATCCTTGAACTCAAAACAAAGACTCAATGCAGTAAGGACATGCATCCTTTTAATGTAATGGGGAAAAAAGGAAATTTTAGTCCCCTTAGAAGGCTGTCACTCCAAGCTTGCAGTTAAGTTTCCAGTTTTGTTCACATTTACAGTAATGCCAGAGACTAATGAGTAAAATCTTAACTTTAAAGAGATGCCATCAATTTGAAAATTACTTTAGTTGGAGTATTCCACCTAATACCAATGAACAAAAATAAACTGTTATTACTGAAAGTGATTGCATGTTTCTCCGATTTCTTTATTCTGTTCATGTGACCACATTCTGCACTGGTCCTCTGGGATAATGAAGATTAACTTTTGGCTAACACTTCTCAGGAAATTTACCAGCATAAGCTGTTGAAACCAAGGCAAGAAAGTTGCATGGACTGAGAGGTTATCTGCCGTGACAATTATGGATTTTATTTCCTCATTTCATACAATTATTTCCTCCTAGAACAAGGCACAGAGTTTTAGAACACTCATAACAATACTGACACTGGACTGGTAGTACTCCCTGGATGACTCAGGTCAGTTACCCCAGTTACAGTTTGCAAACTCAAAGAATAGCCCTTATGACCAAATTGGGATCTACTGAACCAAAAAAAAAAGCCATTGCAGCTCCACCCGGCGACCGAGCTGTGAACTCCTCTCTTCCCGGTTCCTCCCCCAGTTTTTACCTTCTGGGCATGACGTGCTATGTTACGGAATACCTCTTTGGTCAGTTTGGGTCAGATGCCCCGTCTCTGCTCCCTCCCGGCTTACCCTCCTGGCTGGCAGATCATGAGACTCAGAAAGCCCTTGGCCAGACCAAAACGTTCTAAGCAGTAACCAAAACATTGGTGTTATGAACTGTTCCCAAGCTGAAAGTCAAAAACGACACAGCTCCCCACCAGCTACCAAGAAGAAGAAAAATGACTGCTACTGCTGAACCCAGGACACTCAGCCATCAGGTGAATAAAAACTGCCCTTTTTTTTCCCTCAAACCCACTGAAAAGGTACTAGATACTGTAGTGAGGAGATACTGTAATACAGCAGCTGGAAAACAGCACTGCAAATTTAAGCTATAATAATTTTCTTCCTTCTTTGATGAGGCACCTTTGTTTAATATTACTAAGCTCTTATTTACTTCGAGGCTTCCTCTGGCCTTCACCTCCTGCTACATTCTCTCAGGAATATCATAGATCCAGGGTTTGTGACAGTAACAAACACACTACAGACAAGTGAGTGATAATACAAGTGGTACTGCCAGTATCTTCACACCAGATATAGAAACTATTGTCTTGACTGACAATTGACACCCACATGTGCCCAAATGAGTTATCTTTATCAAACCTTGTCACCTTGTCAAGTTCTTTATTACAGGGAAAGCACTTTAAAGAAAACAATCAAATTCTACCTAGAATCTCTGAAGGTGCTTAAGTGCTTTAACACTGGCAAGGTCAGGACTATGAAAGGCTTTGGAAAAAAATGAGGGGAGCTTTAGAACTGCAGGGGAGCACTCTGTGTGTAATATCTTAAAGAGAAATTTATTTCAACTGTGAGAATGCAAAAGTTTTATAGCTCAATATCAGAATTGGTGCACTTCATAAAAAAAGTAACATTATAACTATTTCATTAGGTAGACTCTAGGATGTGCCTAGACGTACAGCCAATGAATCACAAAATTTAGCTCATTTTCTCTACCTTTTAATTCAGCAGAGCTTCTGATATATTTCAAATTTGTGTCTTTAACAGATAAATATCCAATATATACCATTTCCATATACTTAATATATTGTAACAGTTACAAATCAATAGTACCATAACCTGGGTTTTAAATCAAAAGCAATGGGCTAAAAAAAAAAAAAAAAAAATAAAGTAATTAGCAAGAGAAGTTTGAAATAATGCAGATGAAAGCATCAGCTCGTTTTTAAGTGGAAGCCATGGCTGAGGAAATGACTTGTGTAAATAACAGATTATTTTTTTCTGCAACAAGAAAAATTGGATGTCAGAAACAAAAAATCTGTCTTCAATGCTATGGTTATTTAGCCTCATACTTAAAAAATAATGCCTATTTTATTGGCATTACACTAGTGCAAGGCAGCCCTAATCATGAGTTATTTTACAAACCTGCAAAATAAGGAGCCTTCTGTCCTGATATTCTAATAATTTAGTCTCTAGATCCCAGAGGATTGGTTCAACTGTATAATTCATGCTAGTGCACATTTACAGCTCGGCTACTTTTTCAGTAAAGCTTCAAAACAATGTCATGTGGGTGCAACACTGATCCCAATGGAGACTTCGGGAGTTTTATTGCTTAATTCTTTGGTACTTAAATAATTGTTTCTCATTAAAAATAAAAGCCAAACATACGTAATTCCAAGGGTTTGTTTGGCTATACACAACTGATTATCAGCTTACTAGGGTATCTATCTAATGCCTGAGAATACCACACACATTAAAGATAACATATTAATAACTTAGTATTGGTTAGAAAGGGTCAGGTTATTAAGTTTTACTCTTTTTATTAAGTGGAAAGAAAACAGAGTGCTACTGAAAAGTAGCAAAATGTCAAAAAGAACTCTGAAGTACTATCTGACAAACTACAACTTCTGTTATTAACTACATTTTATGGAAAACACTCTATTTCCATCAGAAGATTATGTAAAAATACCAAGTACAAAATATGGCTATTGACAAAACCATCTGATTAAAAAAAAATGCATTCCACCCAATAACCACAATTAAAAACTATGATTTTTATTTAGTAAGTGTGGATAATTAAATCCATTCTGGGGAAAAAGTAGTTTTGTTTAATGAAATAAGATTGTTTTTCTGGTAAAAAATTTAGTGTGCTCTGGAACTACTACAAATCTTGCTGTGAATTCTTTTCTGCCTCAGAGAGTGAATTAAACGACAGATTATCCAAACAGCATAGCTCTTAGTATCCTAAATATTCCAAACAGATACTAAGTAAATTACAGCTCTAATTAACACTTATTGGTAGTGGTAGAATAACATTAACATGATGTATTTCCACTGCCACTCTGTTTCGGAGCCACAGCCATCAAAACCAGAGACTTTGCTAGGTAACAGACAAAAAGAATCGAGCTTATAAACTCTTTCAGATAGTAACCCAAGCAGAAAATTTAAGAAGACATGTTGAAACTCAGACCAAAACACAACAAAAAGGTGAGGCTATGGAAGAGATTTTCTTAATCTACCTGCCGCTTAGAGGAAGTTTGCATCATCAGACATCTGACAAAAGAGGAAACAATGTGAAACTATCCCATCAGATGCATGACAAAAAGTGTGGCACCCCATTCTTATTGACTGGTCATCAGACAGGACCATGAGCCTCCACATGGCAATAAACATCCATGTCCAGGTTACTTTTAAAGCTCTGGCAGTTCAGGCATGTTCTTATTTCAGGTTCCCTGTCTGTGATCAAAATACATCTGAAGTGCAGAGTCAGTACTTAGTACAGCAGTGAGCTCTTCTGTTAAAGAATAAAGCGTATAAAAGAGACACCAGAGGTGTGTCCAAGGACAGGTGCATTTTGCAAATCTAGGCTACTTGGGAATTCAAGTTTATTCCAATCCTTTCAGTAAGACATAGTTTGCCATTGAAAACAAACATACATGATGCCCCCAAAAAACTTCTAGAGAAAGAGGACCTTTCTCTTACATATGAACTGTATAGCTGAACATCAAAACAAACTATGCATATTAAAAACACAATTTCAGTGGAATGCAATAAACAGGATAAACTAAAATGTTATAGCTCTTAAAACAAGTGGCTTCCCTTTTATTAGAGATAGTTATTTCCTCAGGTTTCAAAAGGAACTAATACTGTGCAGCTGGTGAATGAAAATAGAGATTGCTGTAATTACTATTGTTTCAGATCAAAATTTAATTTGCAGTTTACACATTGCAAGTCCATGATTAAGGGAACTTCAGTTTGTTTTTTCTCTTAGAAGTGTCCACACTTTCTTATCTTACATAGTTGGCACTTTAAATTAATGGACTTCATCTAATAGATACAGTAGTCATAATAAATGGTTAAGATAACCATTTAAATTATGGCTTTATTAACATTATAATGTAAAAAATCCTAATTTTATTGGCCTTGATAAATCTAAGATTAAACTCAGACATTTTATCTTGCTTGCTCTTACAACAGTTAAAGGAATTCACTTTAATGAATCATATCTCTTCATATTATGAGCTTTATTCATTTCCATACATTTAACTTGGAACAATTTCTAATACTTAACTTCCCAAAGAAGCTGTGGATGCCTCAATCCTAAAAGTGTTCAAGGCCAGGTTGGACAGGGCTTTGAGCAACCTGGTCTAGTGGAAGGTATCCCTGACCATGGCCAGGTGGTTGAAACTAGATGACCTGTAAGATCCTTTCCAACTCAAATCATTCTACAACTCTATGAATCATCATGGACACTGAACTACAAAATAAGGCTCTGAAATTGACAATTTGTGGAGAATTCTCAGTATTGATCCCTTGAAACATCAAGCGATCTAAATATGGAGCTTTGAAGTCATTAACTGTGTAGAACTACTACAGCTGTCTGTCTGCTTTTTCTCTCTCTGATGAAGTCTAATTAAAAAGAAAAATCATACCCTTCAAATACCCTTCCTTCATGTCTAGTTGAAGTATGGTGACTGTGGTTATCTCCTTGTTATATACATCAAGCTATTCAAAGTTTGCCAAAACTACAAGTCATCTCTGCCTCACCTTGCATAAAACCCCTGACTCTTCTAACATATATGATCCGAATAAAATGTGAATTTTCTTTGTTTTAATTCACTTTCATCAGACAATCTGAAGATGCAGAAGTAAATAAAATAAAACCACTTAATGCTCTTCAGCATCAACTTGTTCTAATAGTTTTTTCCCTACCAGCTGTGCTCAACATCAGCAGTCAGCCTTGAGATGTCCAGTATCAGCACAGCAAAATACCTCTCAGGATATAAACCTGCAGTTTAAGAACACATGGATTAATGCAGAAAGAACTTTTTCTGATGCAAAGCTGTGAGCTTGAGATTATTTTAAAGCACAGCAAACTCACAGAGGAACTATGTATTCCGACAGTTTCAATGAATATGCATACATTAGTCTTTTCATTATTTTCCTTAAGGGAAAATATTACATCAAAGCAAAGCTAGTTTGGCCTATTACAGAAATTATTTGTTGTGCATACTTCAGTGTGTTTCAGAAACAGGTTTTCTTATTAACAAATATGTCCTACAAGGAGGAAGAAAGTTTTAATTCATTATTTTCAAATAAAGAAAAAGACTAAAATCGTATCTTACTTTGGTTAAACTATTCTGCTTTAAACCAAGCAGTGATAAAAATACTTCAACAAAGTAAACTGGAACATTTTCTAGGGCTAGCTCCTAGTATATCTAGACACAAGACCATGCATATAGAAGAATCCTGAGCATCTGAATCTTGCACTAACTTCAAGCTACTTCCAGTTCTCACATAATCCACAACTCCAAGACTGTTCCAAAGTATTGTCTCCTTTGACTTCATAGTCCTTCACATCTTTCCAAAGCATATTTCACATTTCAGCTTCTGAGCAGTACTGCAGAATAGATTAATAGTTGCTCAATAGCAAATTGAACACATCTGCTAGACTCTTGCTAGAAGCAAGACTCAAGAACTGTTCACAGTACGTTCTAGACTTCTTTCTTTTGTTCTTTCCTTTTCATGTCCAGACTTCCATTACCCTATTTTTTTCTCTTGCACAATTTTTTCGCTGAAGTGTTCTCTCATGTACTATAACAGATTTTCTTTCTATGGCAGACTACAAGGAAAAACTACTAAAAAAAAAAAATCCAAACAAAACCCAAGTAGAATGAAATACAGAATAAAACATTTTAAATGTAAAATTCATAAAATCAGTTCTGTGTATAGAAAAACAGATACTAATATTTTTACACGGAACTGTTGCAGAGGCCTAGAAACCTGCTATTGCTGGACAACAGCATACAAATGATTGTACTATTGAGTGAAGCAAATAAGAGATGCCTCTTAAAGCGCATGTTTTCTCATACTGTAAGTTGATGATCATTTCCTCTGGGTTAGCTGAAAGGAAGATGCTGAACCAACCTGCTGAGATGCCACAAGTGACCTGTAAAAAATTCAAGCTTTATTTAATTTGGTGGGAGTGAAGAGGGCTTCTGTCTTGAGGAGAAGGGCCACTCTAATTAGGCTGCCTCCTGAGAGACCACTGTCACGTCTTGAATGCTGCTGGAAACTTCACATCCTGTCATTAACACTAGTAATTTCTGTATAGAGGATGTCACTAACTCATCTAAGGAACTAAGCAATCTAATGGAAAAAATAGAGAATTAGGAGGATTCTAGTGGGATAGTTCTGGGTATCTTTCTGAGGAAATTTAAAACTATTTTTTTTCCCATTGAACTTGCTTCTGAGAAAGATTTTAGTTTTTCTTTCCCATCAACAGAAATCTCCCATTAAAAAATAAATACATCCAATTCTAATGCCACAGTTAATTGGAATCAATCTTAATTTCATCTGTAACAGCTGGTTTTCCTCTCCATTATCACAGCTACTGGATGTTAAAGCCTATTTTCTACGGACACGAGAACTGGTTGGCCCCTGCACACACTACGGAAATGGTAACCCCAGAATGAGCTGGGCTTTGGATGTACTACTTACCTTCTCATAACCAAAAATACTGAAAACTCAGAATCTGAACTAAATACTCTGAAGTAATAGAAAGTAAACCTCTTGATTCCCCAAAACAAACATCTTTCACAGCCACACTTTTCAGGTTAGCTTATCAAAGGGGAAACAGACGTGGAATATAAGGATTAATCTCTGTCTTTATTAAAATCACCACAATCAAAGCTAGCATGCTTCTACCAATTAAAATTGAATTTATACTTAATAAAATTCTCTGCGCACCTCTACTCTTAAAAATAAATCTTGCTCTCCTGCCAATCCCAGTTAAAATGATGGGGAAAAAGTGCTTTGAATGTAATATTTCCCCTTGGGTGTGCTTCAGTGACACAGTAATAAGTGGCAGACATGTTCTGCAGAACTCCCAGGTCTGACATACTGCAGTCTGTCCGCTGCTGCTGCTTTGGATGCACTCCCTGCTTCTCCCAGGACCAAAC
Source organism: Psilopsiagon aymara (assembly GCA_024733675.1). NCBI lineage: Eukaryota > Metazoa > Chordata > Aves > Psittaciformes > Psittacidae > Psilopsiagon > Psilopsiagon aymara. The sequence continues at coordinate 33,656 of JANRGW010012001.1, forward strand.
ACATTTACAACTAAGGCACAGCCAGTATTTAGGTGCACTGATGTACAAAGTCTTATGTTTTGCTCAACTACAAACATATTCTGAAATTCTATAGAATCTCTCAGCATTTATTTGCAACATAAAAAACCATTAAATTGGTCTGGATTTTAATCTTGGGGCTTTGATCACAGTTGCTGCTAATAAACTCGAGAGTAAACATGACACAAGGTGGAGTCAGGTGGGATTTGCTTTGCAAATGACAGTATCAACAAAGAGTGTCTCTGTTAATGCTAATGGCAACCCTTTGTACTATGGCACTGCTTCTGTAACCTCAAGAGTTCATACAGAATCACAGAACCATAAAACAGTTAGGGTTGGAAAGGACCTTAAGATCATCTAGTTTCAACTCCCCTGACACCTCACACTAAACCATGCCATCCAAGGCTATGTCCAACCTGGCCTTGAACACCGCCAGCGATGGAGCATTCACAACTTCCCTGGGCAACCCATTCCAG
>JANRGW010012002.1:0-48102 GCA_024733675.1 Psilopsiagon aymara
CCACAAGTCAAAAACACAGCGCTGCACCAACTACTAAGAAGGAGAAAAATGACTGCTACTGCTGAACCCATGACAGTCAATTTACCCATTAACCAGGCATACTGAAACTGGAACTGAGTTGTGACAGTAAACTCCGTATTCTTCTGGAGATGTTCAACATGTACGTGCTCTCCCCATAGTCCCATTCAGAACAGCAATGATCTGGCCTTAAATGTTTTCTGGCTGCTTTCAGAGGGCACACTTAAACTCTTCAGCTATGTACTGAAAGCAGAAAAAACCCACAGATAAATGCTAAACATGCAGTCAATCTGGTTTGGGGTCTAAACTCTCCCTTTCAGACAGAAATATTTATCTGCTGAAACTTAGAGCTTTACAGGCATTTCTGAAAGTAGAACCAAACTTTTGTTATTAAAAACAAGAGCATTTATTCCTACTGGGATCTCTTGGTAGATTAGCGCAGGGAGCTCTTACAGTATTCATTAGCTCTTCACTTTTTGTTTTTCATTTGTTTGCTTACCTAAGCAGAGAAGGAAGATATATTTAGGAGCTCCTTCATTCTGCAGCCCACAGAAGGCTTCATGAACACACAGTGCCAGCATTTCCAGAATATATACCACCTACAAACCACTTAATCCCATTATCTTTACAACAACATAAGCTTTGATGCAAAGAAATATCCAGGACCTAGAAATAACTTATGAATTAATTACCTGAAGCATTGTCATTAGGAAATTAAATTTAAACATCATGATTTCACATTCTATTTCATTAACATGCTAGGAAAAAAAAGAACACTCAGCAAGATTTGTGTTCACCTGCAAAAATATTTTATACCAGAGCAACATATTGCAGGTAAAAAAAGTAAGAGAAAATCTCAACCAAAATGTCATAGATTTTTTTATAGTAATAACACAAAGTCAGAGACAGGTGTTGTCACTGTATTTGGAAGGTACCAAGAGTATTTTGGGCTCTAACCTTAAGAAAACAAATTGATGTGCTCTGCAGCTCCAGTGTGTTTGCAGCTTTTGGGCCTTTAGATGGTCAGATGCCACATGATAGTCATTCACATGTTCCAAGTGCTAAATGCATAAAATTTAGTTGTATCTGTAATCATCATGGCTAAAACAACTGGCAGATTCTTCAAGATTGTATCCTCTTCTCTCTTTTATTATGCTACACCTGGATGTTCTGAACAGCTTCTAAAACTATTTTACTTTGATTCATTTAGAGAGAAAAAGAAGAAAAAAGAAGATTCAGAGAAGTATTAAGGTTATTGTTGATACCTGTCTCAGAAAACTTTAGAAGGAAAATAGAGGATCCATTATCTCAAAGTGAAACCAGTGAAATATATTGCTTAAGGATTTCCATGAGCCAGAAAGGAACATTTTAGAAAGACACTGGGAAGATGCGTAACAATCTTCAGCCTCACAACTGCAGTGCCAGTTCCAGTGGGACATGCTGTCAGTTTCTACCAAAGGTGGAAAAATCTATTAGTCTAACTTCCAGATCCCACAAATGACAAATTCCCAGAAGAGACATCTAATAGGAATCACTTGGACACACTGTTATATAGATTTAGATTTTTTTTATTATTATTATTTTAACAAAAGGCCTTTTGGTGAATCCCACTCCCTTGAGAAGCAAGAGGTCTATTTTGCTCGTGGAACCCCTAGTATTTAGGTTTTTTTTCAAATAACTCGGGCTTTTATTCCAGGCTGTAAAATTAAAATGTTTTATAAGGAATTTGTCCTTGGAAAATTTAGTTCTTATAATCACCACAAACTGATGTGATTATTGCGGTGTGATTGAAGAAAATCCAAGACCTTTATTAGCTTGCAGTGCTAGAAGATGGGATTTTCTATTTTAGATGAGATAACTTTCCTTAAAATAACTTAAGTGAAAATAATCAGTTGCTTATTCAACTTTGAAGCATAATTTCTTCTGGAATACATTATAACTTAGGGATTTATTGTTAAACAAAATGCCTGAAATAATTCCCCTGCACATTCATTACACTGATTTCCATCTAGAACAGCAGGCACCTGGTGTCTGGGTGTCTGTACTGTCAACCGATCAATTAGTATGACACTGAAAGCACCTTTTCCACTCTTCTTATCCACGCATTTATTTAACTTCTCCCTGAGGGATGATCCGTATTTTATCTCATGGCAGAAAAGGACATATTATCATCAATTTATATAGGATTTGAGAGAACTAAAATTCAGTAAGAGCTTATATATCAAAATATTTGACATTTCTAGGCTGTTTTATAAGTAAGTGCCCCAGCACAATATAGAATGTATTACTGTTATATGGTAAAAATTATTCATTTATTCATTACACACACATATCTGTAGGCAAAGTTCTTCTCAAAAATGTTCTTATTGTCCTGGTGAATGGAGAACTGACTCTTGAATTGCATCTAATTACATTCTAATACATTGCCTTCTAAAGAAAATGACCATGCCAATAGTGTCAGAAATTATTTTAGAAGAACCAGCTCTCTATTGAAATAACAGAGTGCTGGCCATTAATGGCATTTAAAAGTTAGCCTTAGTGTTAGAATTTGGTAGCTTTATACATAAAACATAAAATCAGTTTTACAAGAATACATTTCAACTTGTAAGTGAAGTGCTGTATTTCTTACACGTATTCAGCCAGTGTACTGTGTAGCTTAAATACATCATTTTATCACAAAAGTTACAAAAATGTGAATATTTTTATTATTTTGTTTGTGTAAATATGATTCTGAAACCCTTTGTTTACACATAAATGGTGGTACTTTAAACACTAGCAAATAGAATACTACCGGTTTCTTTTTTGCTGTACCTCACATGAGCTAGTGTAAATGTCTTGATTCAAGTACTAACCATTCTTTTTATCACAGTAAGCTTTTGCTATAAACCGAACTTTATTTAGTGATTGCTGCTATTGATATAAGACCATGGAAAACAAAGGTTTGGACACAGTATGCACGAAAAGTGGAAGACCTAGTCAGTGAGGTGTAGGTATGATTTTTAAAGAAATAAAAAAATTATATTAATTCAATGAACATGTCATATCAGTGCACATCAAAATGATTTGCCACAATAAGCTATAAAGATGCACCTTATGCATATACACCTAAAATCTGCAAGTCCTAAACTAGTTTCTAGTGTATCCTAAATCCACAGATAATCTGTGCATGAAACAGGAGTGCAAAGATACATTCAAACTAAGCACAAGAATGATAACTGATGCTTAAAAATCGATCCTTATCTCTCTTGATAGAAGTCTTCTGGGCTGACAGTTTAAGACTGGGGAATGCCTGCTTCAGTGGGGACATGCCACCAGTGATTCAACTGGTTGCACTTGACCCATCTGTAGTTACACTGTCACAATGTTCAGCCTAAGATAGATCCCCAGTGAAAGACGATGATACTGACTGAGCTGCGAGAACATTACAAGAAAAAGGAGGACAAAGAATTACACTCATTGAATGAATGAGAAGCAAATATTAAAATCAATATTCCAGTGCTCTAAGGCAGAGCAAAAACAGAAGTTTACAAGGCAAAAATTTTTCTCTGTTGCTGATCAAGGACAACTTGAACATGGATTTCTAGGAGATTCTCTGGAAGACTTTGTATAAGCGTGAGATATGTAGTGGTTATCAAAACAATAACTGCTATTGTTGAAATTAACCCTGCTAAATTACCTCATCTTCATCTGTGGAGCCTCACTTCAAGCAGTCACATTAGCAGCCCTTTCAGCTTTGAATATATGATGTAAAGCAGAAAAAAATATGACTTCTTGCTTTTTATACACTTTCAATAGCATTAAAAATTCTATGTCTCCTACCTTATCTTGGCTAATTAATATCACACAACATGGTGAAAGCATACCAGCATTGATTCACTAACAAGATGGTATTCGGTGGGTTGAGTGATTTGTTTTACGCTTCTTGCAAGAACAAGCAACTCCTTGTTTAGTACTTATTTACATCATAAGTACTAAAATCACTGCCTTATCTCATAATGCTGTAGTGATTAACATTAATTAATTTTCACACATGGTATGGGAGAAAGAGTAATGCAATTTTGTGTTCTTGTTTCAGTTTAAAACTTCTTGTCCAGAGGTTCATAGGCAGTTTAACTACCCTGCTAGCCCCCTTTTTCCCCGTGTATTTTGAACATACTGTTGTCTTTTGACTTGATTGCTGCCTAGGGCATGGATTATCTCTGTCTTACACACCTATAAAAGCATAACACATCTATGCCTGGGGGCAGTACTCAGGTCTTTACGGCACTGCTACAGCAGCAAAAAATCAATTCAACTAGGTATAGTGGAAATGAAAGAAGGTTGTTATATGTGAAACCATTTAGGAATGAACAGCTTTGTAGGTATGGCAACAGAGTTCCTTCCTCAGTTCCTTTCCTTGTTCTTGTTGCTTGTCCAAAAGAATCTGCAGTGAGGGGGAGCTGATAGTTTCATGCTGCAGGATAAATTAGCTTGTGCATATCTCTTTGTTGCCATATCTAGCCTAGTTCAAATCTAGTTTGGGTCTTTACGCATTATGCTGCAATAACCAATCCCTGGGCTCAACACACACTGGTTGTATTTTCCTTCATGGTACATGTATTTTGAGGGCTACTTAGTCCCCATCTGTCGGATTAAACTCTTGTGGTTTTGAATCATCTCAGGTCATTGCATGCTCCACACTGTGTTCAAAGCCACTACTTTTCCAGAGGAAGCATCACTATATACCTTATTCCCACACATTCCTTACAGCGAGCAGTTTGATACCTAGTTAGAAGGAATTTCAGTTTAGGTATCCATCAAAGCAGCTACTGTGCTGTTAAACTCCAGAAACTGGGACTGGCAGAAAGAGTGATTCCTTTGCAAAATAAACACAAGATTTTGCCATCTCATCTAAAGCCACAGCTGCATGCTGCTGTTAGGAAATAACTTCTTATCCCAGAACGACAAGCATGGAAAGAAATAGGAGGAGAAAAAGAGAGGAGGGGGTATTTTGATTCAGGCAATATGTTGAAGCATAATGTAAAGGCAATATATGTTATCCTTTCGTTAGGGCAACCTGTTATACCTCCTTCAGTGGTATTCGTAGCAGAACAGGAACTCTGCTCTGAAATGTGCAAGACTATGTAAATCAAGGGTTAATATTAATACAGCTGGATGTCAGTTTTTCAGTGCAACAATACTAATTTGCTGAGGTAGAAAGAGTCTGTAGAAATACATGGTTGTTTTGATGAATTCCTTCAAAGCCTGGGCAGCTTTCTGCTGGAAATACGCTTGGTTTCCCATATAGCAATCTGCTTGGGAGCCTGGGATCTCATTTAATTTGCTCATGACTGATATTTAAAGGTCTGAAAAATCCAGAAGCACACTGCATATGCTTCTAAAGGGGACTCAGCTTTTGCCCATGCCACGAGTTATAGAACTTTTTTTGGCTTCCTGCCATGCAGTTGAAATGAGGTTGATTCTCCCTGCTGCAGCTCTGAGTTTCCAAGCTGCCCATTATGTGGCTGAGAGCGCTGTCCAGGTGAGTAACCTGGGGGATCATAGGGTTCTTACAACACTGGAAGCCTTGCCTGAATGGAAGGCTCTTCCATTACCCTGGCCAATTTTCTGAGAGTTGAAGACAGCCAGTACAGTCTCACTTTTGGAAAACAAACTTGCAAACAAAAACCTGCAACACAAAATGAGTCATTACAACTGGGAAATTTCATGTTCACTGCAAAAGCAAATACTGTGCCACTGAACAGGTATAAACAGTTTATGCAGCTGTATTAGGCTGCATGTTTATTTTAGGCCACTCTTTTTGCGTTCAGTCACTGATGTGATTGCCCATGGCTGTCAGTGAGTCAGACTTTTTGAGTGTATGAACTGAAAAACTTGAGATGCTGGAAGAGCATCTTAAAATGCTGCTTCTTTTTGTAAAATCATGTATGCATACTTAGGAATGTCCCTCTTAAAAAACCCTACTATACCTCTATATTTCCATAGCTTATTACCATTGATTAGGAGATTAAAGTGCAGAAAGAGCTTTTATCAAGAAGGAAAAGTAGTTCTGTTCCATCCTTAAACAAATTAGCATCTTAAATTGTATCTCTAAGTACATTTTAAAGAACAAGGGCTGTTATTAAGCCACTAGATATTTTAGCTTAAAATGGATGAAAAAGTATGCAATAGTCTCATTTAAACAGGATGTAAAAGTGATGTAGAAGGCAGGGCTATTAACTACATTACGCATGACTGAAAAGTAAGTTCCAATACGGTCTCCTTGCATATCTAAACCCCATCCTGTGGAGATACCCCATTAGAAAGATGTACAAGAAGGACATGTGACAGCAGTCTTGGTTTGGATTTTCTGTGGGCTTTCTGAGAAAGAAAGTATTTGGGTTTATCTTGCACGCAGAGCACATCCTGACTGAGGTTTTTAAGTGTTCCCTACTAGTCAGGACTTGTCTTTTGCTGGTGTAAAATAATACATTCAGTACTCAAGTCCACATATTTCAATTTCTTAACATAAGTTTGCATTAATTGAGAAATTATGTACACCTAAATAAAATTATTTGTATGGTCAGATTACACGTATGCTTATGGATGTCTATCTGAAAATCTGGTCCTTAGAGTATGTATTAGTTCAATAAAAAGACATGTCTGCTACACTTCAGAACACAGATTTCCTAAAATACTTGCTGGAAACAATATTTCACAGTTCTCAATCTGGGAAAAATTGTAAGAAATCGCTCTGCTATGAAATAATAAGGCATTTCTACCCTGTTGGCCCAAACACTAAGGGTTGTCACATTTAGGTGCAAAACCATCTCAAGAGTAAAATTTGGGTTGAATAGAAAATGAGTTATATTCATACATTCTAACAAATATATGCAGATGTGTTTTGTTGACAGTGCTTAAATATTTAATTTCCTTATTTGGCTCAAAATTATTCTGCTCTCTGAAGAAAGAGAAAAGACAAAATCTTAGCTTGCAAGTTTCAGTCTGAGGAAGAGAAAGTGAACTCTCCAACTCAATACTCTGGCCTTCTGTAAATCCAGTGAAAATACCATTTTTCACAGCTGGTCATTCACTGTGTAACATAACACAACCTCCTCTTTGTTCTGCACTATGACTTGTTAGATTGTACACCGCTCATGAAAATGAATATTGATCACTTCTATGCACTTTGCTTATGAACATGCTTTCACTGCTAAGCTTACTGTACCTCTCATCCGTGTGTATGCTAGTTTATTATGTAAAAGGACTCAGTGAAGATGTGGCTGTAAATGGGTAAATGTGAGCGCTGTTCATGTGTGGAAATATTCACAAATGAGACGGATGAACTTGAACTGAACTGTCAATTAAAACATCCTGGACGTTTTTTCCCTTCTCAAAAAGCTATACTCAGTAACATATTCATAAACAGATTTACATAGCTTTTAATATCCCATTTTTCCCAGGTGATGCAGCAAACATTAAAATACATTAGTGATGATCCATACATAAAAAAAAAACAAAAAACCAACCAACAAAAAACCCCTCAGAAAACCCTCACAATTAAAAAAGAAGCAGAAAAACAAACATAATAAAAAAAAAATGGAGCAGAAAGAATAAACCATCAGCCATATGCTGACATTGAATACATCAGATTCCTTGGCAGCTTCTGTGACTCTGCATAAGGCACCTGACGATAACTCAGTGGAGGAGTATTTAGGCCACCAGCCTGAGCCCTGGCAGGTCTGAGACTGCAAAAGTACAAATAGCCACCCAATCTCCTTTCCTACATTTATTCACATTTTATGCTGAATGGGCTTTGCCTGCACATTCAGAAGAAGCCCGAAAGAAAAAAAATCACTGAAAGAGTAGGAAGGTTTTGATGTTGACTTGAATTTCATTCAACCTAAAATAGGCTTTATGAGGGGTTTTTGAGGTTATTCCAGTAATTTCTTCATTTTAGGACATTTTTCTTCAAAAGTGCCAGTGACCAGAAAATTCATATAGGTTTAAATGCATTAGCCACTTAGCCATAATGATGACTGCTATAGTGCTCATTATATTGTTACATTATGTTGTATTAGATTGTTATATTATAGTCCTCTGTTGTTTGTTACAGCATTTACAAAACATCACGATGAACTAAGGTTCCTTTTCAACTGTAGAAGTTCTGAAGGAAGATGTTGTGCGTTAACATGTATCTATACTGGAGTGGCATACCACTAACAGACAACACTTGGTGAAAACTGTATACATCAAAGTGATGGCAAAAATTTGGTAGCCTGTTTAGGAAAGCTGACTTATATGAGAGGTTTTTAGTTTATTCTGTTCTGCAGATGGCAGCAACAACAAAAGATACAGGCATTGTTTTATAATAAATTTTTAAGCTGACAATGTCCTGCAGTTACTTAAGAGTTTTTCTTTCCATTTAATATATATTCCTGTATAAAAATTGTAAGAAGAGTGTTAATTATGCCTAACAAATTAAATTCCTAGCAGACCAGAAAGCTCATTGAAATTAAACTACAACTGAACTGACCTGAGCCCAGGTTAATAAAATATTTTGAATTCTTCATTTTACTTCAGTAAAATTTATGTTATTACTCTACATAAAACTCTGCTTGAAACTTAGAGTTTAATGTGAATGAGTATTCAACATATATATCTCAGAAAAGCCTTATCTTAGATTTCAAAATCAAAGAGCTATAAAGTACAATTCTGTACCGATACAGAGTAACATAAAAAATGTACTTCCAAACTGGAGTACAGCTGCAATACCAGAAAACATATATACATACATATATATACACACACATATAAAATGTGAAATTCATATCCAGTTTTCATGCAGCCAGATGTTTTTAACAGTCACTGTCAAAATGTCCTGTAAATGTCTATTAATAGAGTGGAGGTAGTCAAGGCAACATATGCTTGAAGACTAGCTGAGATTGTGACTCCCCAGATGATGGAACATTATTTTGATCTCATTTGGGGCCACCCAAAAAAATTCTAGTACTGCACCCATCCTTTGGAGAATGCCCTGTGTGGAGGAAAGCCTACTGACAACAGTAAGCCACAAAGTAAAGGGAAGGTGTAAGTGTCCCTCAGTGATTGAAAAATCTTAAAGAGAAACTTGAGAGTTATCTTGAGTATGTTGCCCAAAATATCTTAGCACATCTAGCAGATTACTTCTGAGAAATTATATATAATCTGTTAAAATTCCTACTAGTGTGTTTTCATATATTTTCATTACTGCCATGTGCTTTTAAAAAATTTATCACGAGAAGCCACTTCCAGCCCTTTCACCAGAGTGATACTAATAAACTTCCTACATATAAACATACTTTTGTATTTGTTATTCTTTGTGCCAAATGGTAGTTTTTAGGTTATTGCACAAGATAATGATTATAGAGTACTAATAATTAACACATATTTTTACTCCAAAACTTCTCCCCTCTCCTCCTCAGTTCACAGCCATTTGCCATTTTCTCTACAGGCTTTCCAATGTTTCCTTATGTAAGGTACCTAGGTATTATCCATTATTTAATTACAAAAGACCTGAGAACTCTGCAGAAGATATTTGGTTGTCAAAGGAAAATGGCAAGTTTGTAAAATTGATCACTCATTCTACAATTAGCTGAAGGGGACTTTGCTGACAGTTTAAAAACTTCCTCTAGAAAGTATTCATATTGATAACTATATCTCTGACATAAGTAAAAATTATTCTATGACTTCAAACAAACTCTGAAATTAGTTTAATTGCTGGGTAGGAGGGTTGTGTTGGTTCCTTTGTTTTGTCCTACAATCTTACATTCAACCTTTACAACCATGTATTGATGCAGGAGGATAAAAAGAAAGAACAATTCTCCTGAGCTATTTATTTACCTGCCAACAAAATTTCTGTCTCACAAATATTCTGCCAGTAGGTGACTATAAGACAACGAGATAAAGAAGATATTTTTTCTTTAAACTTTTCTTTTACTAGTGAGCTCCATCTCCACAATAGACTGATGGTGGCAGACACTGAGTTTTTCTAAGCCATCAACAAGATGGAGAACATCAAAAGGTGGCATCACTTTTCTAATATCCAGTACATTTTTTAGTACTTTTTACAGTACTTTTCTAGAATCCATCCTGGACCTGGCAGCACCATTCAGAGTGAAAAAATAATCCATTCTCCAGTGCCAAGGTAGTTTTTGTAGTCCCAGAAAGCAGAGCAGGAAAGACAATGGGATTTCGCATTGTGCACATTTGACTATTTAAAGATGAGTTGACATTCGCAGCTCATTGTAGCCCAACTTGCAAATGGGTACTATTCTGATAATTTCCCATTTGGCTCATGTTAAACTGCAACTTGTGAGCTTAAGCACTTTGTGGACATGACTAACTTCATTAACCTTCTTCCTCTCAGTAAATAATATTATAAATATAAAGAGTAATGGGCTTAAACTTGAAAAGAAAAAGACGCAATGAACTAGCAAGAATCTTGATCTTTGTCCTTGATAAAGTGTGTTTCTTCTAATAAATGTAAGTTCCCACAGCTTTGTCTTTTTTATATTGACACCATGCCAGGAATTGGTAAGAGGGTCAATCTCTACTGCCCGTCACCTAGCACATCTAGCTGTTTACTGGGAGCTCATATGTAGCCAAAAGAAACTGACATACTACAGAAATACTGCATCTATGTTAAGGGCAACATGGTCATTGTCATAGGTCGAGGCTGTTAACAGAGAGGTTGACTCTACACTTAAAGTTTAGAAGTTCCAAGCAGTTGCAGATCTTGTTCAAGTCAAAGACAGACATCTTTATAAAAGGACAATGAGACAAAAGATCAACTAATGCTATAATTATCTCTCCTGTTTTCTCAGAATGTGTGTATGTGTCTTAATGATTTAACAGCAGAGACAGCACAGGTGGCCACGGTATGGGGGGAAAAGAGGTGACTGTGGCCATTACTCTAGAGAAATCAGAGTTGTGCAAGAATGAAATATGTGCTTAGGAAAAAAGACAGAGAAACTGGAAAGCCAGTAGGGCAAAAGGGATATAAAGCCTCTTTCCAACTGAATTGGCAGAAAGTCAAGGCCTGCCAAAGCAATAACTGTAGTAAAACTGGAATTGTCAGGCACTGTTAGTCACTGTGTTCATATGCTACTGCTACTGGAAGTATTTAAAGGATGTGTCAATCACTGCTATTTAAAAATACAACCCATGCTCTACCCTTCTCACCCCGCCAGTCCACTCCAACCACAACATGATTTAAAAAAAATAAAAAAATTAAAATCATTCTACTCTTTTCACTTCTGTCCTGTGGCTGTCAAGCAGGGTTAGGCAGGAGACTGCTCATACTTGTCTTTGGAAGAGATGCAGAATGATGCTCCTCCAGCATGACTAGATACACACTGGAGACAAGGATGCTGAAGAAAAGCATTATTTAAAGGCTACACGAGAATACAACCATTATTCTGTAGGTGGATATCTAAAATATTTTTTTAGCTCATTCTTATTTTCTAGGCTTTGTGATACTGGATAATTTATGGCTAAGGTATGGTATTCTTCCTAAATACCCCTTAACCTCACCAACCAAAACACTTTTAAAATATGTTTGGAAAACTAAAAGAAGTTTTGAGATGCCACCCATGCCTGGAGCTACCACTTGGTAACAATCACATCCTACAACTTCTACTGCAGTGGCAGCACAAAACACATACTATATGCTGGCACCAAAATATTTATGTAGCTAATAAAGTAGGGATAATGGTACTTTCCTAACAGCATGTGAATAAGGCAATGGTTGCAGAAAGTTAAGAGCAGATCAACTGTACTGCTCAGATCACTTGGTGAGTTAGATTAATTCCATGCAGAGGTTTATAAATACATTTAAACATAATACCTGTGCTTTAGGAACACAGCATACAGAATATGTAATCAAAGGACCAGTATCCTGGAAAACTAATTCTGGAAATGGCTTAGGAAACAGTGGCTAATCAAAAAAGTTGAACCATTAAGAACACTAATTCAGATTTTTGTGCATAATCAGATAAATAACACGCAGGAGAAGGGAAATTACAGTATTTATCACCTAATCATGTGGATGAATACTAGCACTGGCTTCCACACACAGGGATAAAGAAAAAAAAAAAAAAAAAAGCAGGGAGGAGGGAGGGACTTTAAAAAATTGAAAAAAAAAAAACCACCCAGATATAGAAAACAAAACTTTAAATGAGTCTTAAGACATTTGCTTTCTTAAACTTCTTCACAGAAATATTAAGGAGTTACTGGATTCCTGTCTTTTCACCTCAGTTGTGAAAACACATCAGATAGTAGTTTGTTCTCAAAAATGGTATGCAAAAGAAAAAACAACAAACCCCAGGATGTTCAATTTAGAAAACAGAAATTCTGAAACAATCTTCTATCGTGGTTTAAGCCGAGTCAGCCATGCAGCCTCTCTCTCACTCCCTGTCCTTCTTCCTCCACCCTGCTCCGGGAGGGATGGGGAGAAGAATCGAAAGAATGTAACTCCCACAGGTTGAGATAAGAACAGTCCAGTAACTGAGGTATAACACAAACCACTGCTGCTACCACCAATAATAATAATGATAAGGGAAATAACAAGGGAAGAGAATACAACCGCTCACCACCTGCTGACCAGTATCCAGCCCGACCCAGGCAAGGATCTCACCCTTCCAGGTAACTGCCCCCAGTTTATATACTGGGCATGACGTGCTGTGGTATGGAATACCCCTTTGGTCAGTTTGGGTCAGGTGTCCTGTCTCTGCTTCCTCTCAGCTTCCCTTCCTCCCTGGCAGAGCATGAGACTCAGAAAGTCCTTGGTCAGACCAAACATTACTAAGAAGCAGCTAAATACACTGGTGTTATCAGCGCTGTTCCAGGCAGAAAATCAAAACCACAGCACTGCACCAGCTACTAAGAAGGAGAAAAATGACTGCTACTGCTGAACTCAGGACAGTATCCATCCCTTATTCCATACCATTCACGTCATGCTCAGATCCCACATTTTCAATATACCATCATTCTTTATTTTCCCCTAAAATCAAATCCCCTTGAGGTATACATGGGGTTTCCCCATCTTCCCCCACTACCCACCAAGTATATCTGGGTCCCTGAGCAAAAGCAATCCCACTAGTGAGTTTGCCTTTACCTGAAGCAGGAATAACCCAGACTGTCTTCCCCAGCAAATTCATTATGTGCACCATAGGAACTTTGTCCCCCTCTAAAAGTATGCAAAAGTTTTGACTGGGCTGGACCAGCTGTGTTGGCAGATCCTCTGGTGTTGACCAGCCAGGAGGATCTGTGCTTCAGTGCCAATCACTTCTGAAGCAGCTCGAACCCTTTCAAAGGCTGCCAGTATTTCTTTTTCAGTTGGGGTATAGCTGGCCTCAGATCATCTGTATTGCCGACTCCCAAAGCCGAGGGGTAGACCTTGAGCCTCCCCTGGAGCATTCAGCCACAGGCTCCAGGTAGGACCATTCTCCCCGGCTGTGGTGCACAGTACATTTTTTACATCTGGCCCGGTCCAGACTGGTCCAAGTGCTACTGCATGAACTCTCTCTCGTTTAATTTGCTCAAAGGCTTGTTGTTGCTCAGGGCCCAATTTAAAATCATTTTTCTTCTGGGTCACATGATAGAGAGGGCTCACAATCAAAACTGCAATTCAGGATGTGCATTCTCCAGAACCTCACAGCACCCAAGAAAGCTTGGGTTTTTTTCTTATGAGTTGGTGGAGACATTGCTGTTATCTTGTTGATCACATCTGTGGGGATCTGGTGATATCCGTCTTGCCATTTTATTCCCCAAAATTGAATCTCCTCTGCAGGTCCCCTTGACCTTACTCCGTTTTATGGCAAAACCGGCTTTCAGCAGGATTTGGATTGTGTTCCTCCCTGTCTCAAAGACTTCTTCCCATGTATTGCCTCACACAATAAAGTCATCAATTCACTGCAGATGGTCTGGAGCTTGCCCCTGTTCCAGTGCAGTCTGGATCAGTCCATGGCAGATGGTAGGACTGTATTTCCACCCCTGGGGCAGTCGGCTCCAAGTGTACTGGATGCCCCTCCAACTAAAGGCAAACTGTGGCCTGCACCCTGCTGCCAGAGGAATTGAGAAAAATGTACTGGCAATACCAATTGTGGCATACCACTTGGCTGCCTTTGACTTCAGTTCATACTGAAGTTCTAGCATGTCCAGTATGGCAGCACTCAAGGGTGATGTGACTTCATTCAGGCCATGATAGTCTACTGTTAGTCTCCACTCTCTGTTAGACTTTCACACTGGCCATATGGGGCTATTAAAGGCTGAGTGGGTCCTGCTGATCACTCCTTGGCTCTCCAGTCTACGGATCAACTCATGGATGGGAATCAGGGAGTTTCGGTTGGTGTAATATTGCTGCCAGTGCACTGTTGTGGTCGCGATTGGCACTTGTTGTTCTTCGACCTTCAGCAACCCCACAACAGAAGGATACTCTGAGAGACCAGGCAAGGTAGACAGCTGCTCAATTTCCTGTCTCCAAAGCAGCAATACCAAAAGCCCATCGGTATCCTTCTGGGTCTTTGAAGTACCCTCTCCTGAGGTAGTCTATGCCTAGGATGCATGGAGCTTCTGGACCAGTTACAATGGGGTGCTTTTGTCATTTCCTCCCAGTCAGGCTGATTTCAGTCTCCAGTACAGTCAACTCTTGGGATCCTCCTGTCACTGTGGAAATACAAATGGGTTCCACCCCTTGACAGCTTGATGGCATCAGGGTACACTGTGCAACAGTGTCTACTAGAGCCTTATATTTTTGTGGAACTGATGTGCCAGCCATCTGATCCACACAGTCCAGTAAATCCGATTGTCTCCTACCTCCACCTGGCTGGAGGCAGGGCCCCTCTAATATCATCACATTGGTCACTTACTTCTTGCTGACAGAGATTAGTCTTTATCACAGGATCTGAAGTAAAATCAGCTCTTCCATTCCATCTGAGAACCCACTCCCCAGAGACTGAAGCCACAGCTTTCATGGGATGATGACCTTTGACCTTTGTACTCCTGTTCAATTCATGCACCCGTTCCTCGAGAGCTGAGGTAGATTTTCCATTCCACTTCCTCATGTCTTCTCTGTAATCCCACAGGTAAAACCATAGGGTGGCCCATGGCATATACCTTCTATATCTTCTCTCTCGAGCAGTAGGACACCTTTTGTTAATAGCTGAGATGTGTGTTGGTACATGTGAAGAACTGGATAGATCAGATAGATCATCTCTCAATCGTCTGAGGTCCTGGGACAGTTTTTCCACAGCTGAAATGATGGAAGGGGTGAGACTGTTTTTGAACTCTTGGAGTTTATGAATCATTTCATCCACTGTTGGTGGTACTATATCATTCCAGGTTACTGTTGCCAATAAATGGGCATATGATGAGAGTGCATTCCGTGTAAATTTCCACCACATGGGTTTTGTACATTCGACTTCATCTGGATGTAGGGGTACATCCCCGTTATTCAGCTTGATGTGATAGATCATCTCTACAATGGCTGATTCCTTCAGAGACTGGATGCCTTTCTCTAGAGTAGCCCACTTGACCGAACAGCTCATAACATTGTCCTTGTATGGAAACCTTTTTTCACAGCTGCCAAGAGCCGCTGCCAAAGGCTGAGGAACTCCTTTTCTCTTGCAATTGCTTTGTCAGTTCCCCCTTCCCTAGCAAGTGATCCTAGCTGTTTGGCTTCCCTACCTTCTAGTTTGTGATCATCGGCCCCATTGTCTCAGCATCGGAGAAACCAGGTGATGATGTGCTCCCCTGTCCAATGGGTAAAATCTTTTGCATATTCTGTAACTCAGATGAGGTCCAAGGTCGAGAAGTCACCTCTTCTTCTTCTTCTTCTTCTTCTTCTTCTTCTTCTTCTTCTTCTTCTTCTTCTTCTTCATCATCATTTTCTTCTTCTTCTTCATGTGATAATGACTCCTGATCAGATGCTGTCCCAGGTTGTAAGTGCATTGCCATTGCTTCTTCATCTTGTTCCTTCATCTTTCTTGTCTTTGTTTTGCTTTTCCCCTTGCGTACAGGAGCAACCAATATTGGTACAAATTGGCCATCTAGTTTAGCGGCAGTGATTATCCCTGTGGCTTGAGTAGCTGCTGTACTTGTCACTGAGGCTGGTGTAGCTGCTGAGCTTGGTGCTGGAGTAGCCGTGCTGTCTGTTGCTTTGCCCTCAGATCCAGTGTCATTTTTTTCTTTTTGAAGATGCTAGATAGTGCTGAACAGAGCTCTCCAAGCAAGGCCAAGCCCCCAGCACGTTGCCATGATTTGTCCCTCTCTGGTATGATCAGAATGACAACACACCTCATTTAAGTGCTTTACAAATTTTTCTGGATTTTGCACTTGTTCAGTGGTGAAATTCCAGAACACTGGGGGGCCCCACTGGCCTAGACACTTGCCCATACGATCCCACACACCCTGCTGCTCATGATTGTCCAGCCTCAGGGAAAATCTCTTGGTCCTCCTACATTGTCATCTAACCCCAGACAAGGCCCAAACCCGGCAGTTTAACTCTCGGGATCAGATGAAATGGTCATGGGTAAAACACTCTGTATGCGTGCCAACATGGTGATTCCCATCACAATCAGCAGGCAGGTCTCAAGGGTACCTAAAGCCATTCAAAACCTCCAGAACTCTCAAACAATGCTGTAATCAGTCTGGTGGGGTGGCTGAGAGCAGAAGGGAATGTCTCCTTCACAGGTTGACCACACAAGAAGGGGAAAAAAGATATGTAATTGCTAAGCACTCCTATTATATAGATCCCAAAGTATAGAGGCAGTGACCACACTGGGAATGTAAGCCAGATCAGTTTCATGATCAATTGTATTGTATTAAAAGTCATTACCATAAAGTACAATGAGAAAAGAACCTTAACCCGAAGCCCCCAGCCGATAAACACTAACACAGCAAATGCCAGCAGTAAGGCACAACATTCTGAAACTGTGAGATCAGGAGAAACAACTTTGAGAGCAAATAATTCAGCATTGTGATGAGTTACTATTAATCCAAAACAATAAATGCCTATCACAAATACAATTCAACACACTTTGGTCAGATCTGTCGTCATCTCAACCCTTCGAGCCCCAAGTTGGGCACCAAAAAGAACTGTTGTGGTTTAAGCCGAGTCAGCCATGCAGCCTCTCTCTCAATCCCCATCTTTCTTCCCCCCCTGGCTCCCGGAGGGGTAGGAAGGAGAACTGAAAGAATTTAACTCTCATGGGCTGAGATAAGAACAGTCCAGTAACTAAGGTATAGCACAAACCAATGCTGCTACCACCAATAATAATAATAACAAGGGAAGTAACAAGGGAAGAGAATACAACCTCTCACCACGCGCCGACTGATACCCAGCCTGACCCAGCAGTGATCTAGCCCTTCCAGGTGACTGCCCCCAGTTTTTTCCATCCTGAGCATGACATGCTGTGGTATGGAATACCTCTTTGGCTAGTTTAGATTAGGTGCCCCGTCTCTGCTTCCTCCCAGCTTCCCCTCCTCCCTGGCAGAACATGAGACTCAGAAAGTCCTTGGTCAGACTAATCATTACTGTGCAGCAACTGAAAACATCGGTGTCAGCAGTGCTGTTCCCAGGCCAAAAGTCAAAAACACGGCACTGCATCAGCTACTAAGAAGGAGAAAAATGACTGCTACTGCTGAACCCAGGACATATCTCCACCTGTTGTAAATACATGAGAAATGTGACTTTATCACTTGCACTTCTTTGGATTAGGAACAGGCTTATGAAACAACCAAGAAACTTCTCAGGTAAGGTATGATAAAAAGTAAGGGAATTATTAAAGGAATGCCAGGAACATTGATGAATTTCAGTCATTAATTTTTAAATTAGGCACTGAGACATGATGGTGCATGAATTACTATGACTAACATCACATTTGGGACTAGCTAGCTACAAGTAAAAAAGCACCAGAAAAAGTTTTTTGACAATGATAATTAAATATAGCATATGGTTTGCTTACGGGATGATATTAAAACAGCTGCAAAGAATGAGCTGATCTCTGCTGTGTATCATTCAGCAGAGTAAATTAAAAAAAACCACCAGTGAGGAAAAGTATGAGATAGGTCATGTAAATGTTTAGAAGTATGGAGACGAGAATTCCTTTCAGACAGGAGCTTCCCAAGAAACGGCTGACACTGGTTCAGTCTGTTACTGACAAAAAAACCCAACAATGTAGGCTCATTCCACCAGCAGGATTTCTAATATACTCAAAAGCAAAGCAAAATTTTCAGGAACATGGGCAATGAAACACACATGTACAGGAACTGAATGTTAGAAGGTAGAAGAATGGACATAGAAAATTACTCTTTTAATGCTGCTGTGGGGGATCTGTAGGGAGCTACCTAGACCTAAATGGGCAGAGTGCAGGTTTCTGACCTGACCTTTCAGTCTGTAAGTCGATAACCATTTGACTGGATATTTCTTTCCTCCCCAAAACTGACTAGATGTCCTTGTGAGTCAGAGATGACACTATCATTTTCACACAACAGTTTTTCAGAGTTCAATGTCATTTGTTATTTTAAGCACTCCAGGCATTTAAATATGCTTCTTTTCCAAATCACTCAATTTCTACTTCTCACTGTGTCTACTTACTTGACTAACATGAGTAAAGCTTAAAGCACAGAATTGTTGAGAACAGGTGTGACATGAATTTAGGCATGTTTGTTAGTAGAGTAAATTAAACAAATACTCTTTAAATAGAACCAAGTAAACTGGGAGAATCCCACTCCAGATCACCATCTCGCAAAGCTTGAGGATATATAGTTTTGCTGGAGCAGATTAGTGAAGCAATCATATGTTAAGCCCTATAACCTGTTAAGTGGATGGAAATCATCTCTAAGAATCAAAGAGCATAAAACAAAGCTCATGGTATTCAGGTTCAAAACTGGCAGAAAGACATGATAAGACACCTGAAGGATTTTAAATGTGTGGCTAGAATCACAGGGCCTGCTAAATCATTCAAGAGGATAAGGAATTAAGGGAGTGGGGGTGAGGATTTGGGGAATTAATTAATGAGAAACCATACATGCCTTGGGAAGCTGTTGAGCTGAAAATACTTGGAGGCTAGGGGAATATCAGAAGGAATCAGAGCCATGTCCAGCCCTCCTGTGGCAGCGGGGCCCATTTATGACTGTTTCCTGACCCACAGGCCAGGCCTTTTGCTGGAGAGGGGACAGCAGGCAACTGGCACAGGCAGACCTTTGGTCTCACCCATCATAGCTGTCTCGATGTGCTGTGATGATAACAGCTGTGGTGTATCACTGTCATCACTCTCAGCACGGCTTTTCCACTATTAAGTAACACAGTATGTCTCCTGGTTGCTGAGACATCAAGAATGGTCCTTCACCAAGCACTGCTAACTCAGTCTTTTCAGTAGAAATAATGTGAGGAAACATGTATATTTCACAAATAAACAGAGCAGGACTCTTTCAGGGGCAGTTTTAGCACACACTTTATGGCACAGAAAAAACATGGGCAAAACCACAAGCACAGGAAGTTCCCAAACACCTTATGCATCATTAAAATATCAGTACTGAGTATGTGGAAAGCAAGGCAGAATGCTTTTGAATTAGGTATCTTGCATATAATTCTCCATGCTGCATCTTAAACCTATCGCTTGGAAACGATGAACTAAACTTCTCTTTCACCCAAGGTTTTGCATAGACATGTATATTATTTTTTTCTTAGCCATCTATCTGCTCAGTGTCGAGCATTTACACCTGATTCTTACACACATCAGATATTCAGTAATGTTGCAATAAGGCATGTCTTGAAAGAAATCTACATTTTGAATTTAAAAGCAAAGGAGTAACTCCTGTTGATGGATGGAGTATCTAATTTAACAATACCTTCCAAAGTGAAGACTATGCAATTGCTCTGCTCCCTCTGTGTGATTTATACTGTACCTTAGTCTGCCATGGGAAAAATGCAGAAATTGTCCTCTCCAATACAATAGATATAGCCTCTGAATCCTTCTAAAGGTAATGCCTGTTTGAAAAAATCATGTAACCAAGAAGAATTCAGGGAAGTGAAAGCAGCAGGCTAAACTACCACACTTTTTTTTTTTTCTTGGACAACTAGTAACTAAATTAATTACCTCACTGCTGAAGTTAATTATATAATATTAGTTCATAAATGCACCAATTAATTATCCTAAGCTAATAAAAAGACAACTGCTGTCAAACACATTTGAAACAACCGTATGTGTTGAATGTAAATTTTCCCATTTTCTTCCCAATCCAAATTTAATTACAACATTATAAATATATGTCCTTCTCATAAATGAGTTTTAGAGCATCACAAGCTAATCACTCCAGAAAAATAAATGCAGAGACAATAATCGCTCACATAATTATACTGCCACTTAGAATGACTTTAATAAATAGCTCATCAATTTCAGAATTTTATTTTAAAATCCTGAATCAATCAAATGACTGCACCTGCAGCCCAATTGCCTGAAAATAAGCCCCAAAAGATAGGAAGAAAATGCATTTCTTTGTTGTCCTTGCAATCCTCCATTCCAGCAACTGCTTTGCTGTTTTCCCAGGAACAGTTTTTATAGCATTATTACTGAAGACAAGTGTTAACAAAGACAAATCTTGATTGTTGTCATCTCTTTCTGGACTCCTCAATACTGTCTAGTATTTTGTTTTATTGTTTTAAAAGTGAAGGCTCAGGGTTTTTAGCAACAAGTTTTATTATTTATTAACAGTATCATTTATAAGAGTAAAATCAACAGGTTTAGGCTAACACTTGCCAGCATTCAGGGCTAGTTACACTAGGTAAAGGGTTATAAAATAGATAATAGCTGCTAACAAAAGCTTGATAAAAGCTTACAGAGTGGTTTCTAATGCTTTGGCTTCTTCAATGCATTTGGAAAGAAAAAGAGCTATTTTCTGAGTCATAAGTTCATAGCCAAGGGCATTAAAAACTCTTCTTTTTTTTGAGGACAGTATTTTGCAAGTTTGCAAAAAGAGCAAGAAAAGTTTTTTTTTTATGAACATCCCAGGTGGATGGCCATACTAATTTCTTCAGCATATTTGTGCACCCACCATTTAAAGAATAACAAAAAAGGGGGGAAAAAAACAAACCCAAAACATGTAAGGATTCTTAGTTTGAAGCCTTAGCACAAGCCCATCTCCATATGCAGTTTAAGCAAGTATATTATTTTCACTTTAAGAGTGTGAGGATGGGTAAATACGCCTTTATGTCATGACATCTTCTGTAGGAGGGGGTCAGGCAGACTACTGACCATGGCAATACCTTTAAACAAGACAGCAAGATTTAACGGTAAAATATCATTCTCACATTAGTACACTAAAAACAATAAACAGGGGACATTACGTGTCTCAGGATCTACTCAGGTTGGAGACATGTCTATTTAATGTCCCATGGACAATAAATATAGGTGGTGACTTACTACTTATATACTAAACAAAGCCTTTTCTATGTTATCTCTTGATTAAGCCAAAGGTATCCCAGATTTCAGTTGTATCAATGAGGCTGACATTTGACCCAATTTATTTGTAAAGTGTGCAGATCATAAATCTTCTTCAAAAGTATGACTTTTTTTTTTCACTATCTTTATTAATTTGCTTGAAGATAACCCCTAAACAAGTATCTTTTTGAAAGTAATTGAAAGTAACTTCTATGCAAAGAGATAGCACTCAGACCAGAATCAGTGTGTCACAGCCTTTGCAGCAACTGCCTTTCAAATCGCAAAAATGTCTGACACAAAGACCCATGCTTCAGTTTTACAGAAAGATGACTGGCCAGTGACATAATAAGATTCTGGACAATAAGTTGTTTTCTTTTCCCAGTTATTAAAGGGCTAAGAGAGAAGAGTTATCTGGGCCAAATTTTCCTTCCAAACATTGTCATCAGCCCAAGCACTTTTATCTCTTCAAAGGGGCTTTTGCTTCTTCTATCTCTTCTAAACAAGAAGAGGACAAAATAAAGAAAAAGGAATGGAAGGAGATGAGGAAAGAAAAGCTGACTTGGAGAAAGAATGTCTCATAAAGAGTGAGGTGTTCAGCAAAGTCAAAACAGTTATGAATCCTGTTACGTTTTCTGAAGAAGTATTTCTAGTAACATTATTTTCAGCCCTTCTTTCCCATAAGCTGACTACACTGCTGCTCTTCTACATTTGCTTTCGTTTAACCTTATGTAAACCTGTTTAGACTAATATAAAGCTAGCCATGTGAGTGCCCTGAATATTGAACCACATAGCAGGAATGGGAAAGTAGAAGGAATAAAAAGTATATTTGTTTATCAGAAGTTAAGCACAACCAAATGGACTGTATCACATCATTATTCTGATAACAGGATTTGCCATGGACCACTGCCATATTTCTTTCTCAAACACTATAGTAACCAAGAAATATAGACAGTTTTCAAGCTGTGGCAGACAGGCACCCCTGATTTTATCCTGAGTTTACAGCATTAAAAAATGTAGCAGAAGGCAAAAATTCCCAGTGTGTGGCAGTACCAAACTTAATGGCCTGTCACTATCACTTGCTTCCACTGTGATTATC
The DNA here is from genome assembly GCA_024733675.1 of Psilopsiagon aymara. Taxonomy (NCBI): domain Eukaryota; kingdom Metazoa; phylum Chordata; class Aves; order Psittaciformes; family Psittacidae; genus Psilopsiagon; species Psilopsiagon aymara. The sequence goes on from JANRGW010012002.1 coordinate 22,576, forward strand.
TCAAACAGGCAGAGATGAGGAGCTGAAGTGGGAAACCATTTTCATTGAACAAATATCAGTACAACATCTGCTCCATCACATACTTATGAAAATCTCTCTCCTCTTCCATGCACCTCTTGAACATAAAATAGCTGAGCTCCGACAAGTTAGAATTTCTGGCATGACTGACACTACAGTAAAACACTTCTGCAGAAACTTGGTAAAGATTATTCTCACACAGAGCAACTGAGCAAGATGAGCGGCTTTTTTTTTTTTGTGCTACTTCCAACATGCCTTAAATGTGCCCAGTGGTGTATCAGAAATACAAAAACTATTTCTTGAAAGATTTTATGTTTTCTAGATTCACAGAAGCCATGTATATATTTTTCTCAAAATCTTGCACCTTTACTTAGGTAATTCAAAGTTTAAACCAAGACTGCTGCCCTATTTAATCACTGGCAGGAAAAAAAAAAAAAAGCAGCACTTAAAATACTTTTCTTTGCTAGATTGCCTTAAGCTGATATCACATTGAAATTCAATTCTGATAGCTTATATATCACCCCTATTTACCACACCCAGAAGGCACTGGGCACTTCTCACTGAAGATGCTTAATCAGTAGAGACCAAAAAGTATAATTTTTGTCTTAATGCTTGGTTTAATATAAACTGTTAGTCACATTTCTATACGACATCTGCTCAGTAGTAGCAAAGAGAAAACATTTTCCTCTCATTAGCATTCTTCTTTCTGAATAAATGAGGTCTACAGGGATTCAGATGGACTTTTTTTCTTCAAAAACAGACAACTTCATACAGAAAACTGTTGGCTTTGGTTTTTTTAAAACTAAAAATCACCTTCTAAACTTGGTAACATTTGATTGATTTTTCCCTCTACGAAACTCAGATAAGATTCAAGTATGCTAAATAGTTTTGACCAGAAAACATAAAGGAGGGGCAGCAGGTCCCACTCTCAGCTGTTTCCAGGTGCTAGCTGCAGTTCCAGCCACATCCTGGCTCTTCCCTTAACCCTCTTGGAACATCTTGGGAATGGCTGAGATCCAGTAAGCAGCAAAGACATGCCTTCCTCTTTGGCAGAGTGTTCTGCCAAGTGCTGAACAAGTCTACCCTCAAGAAATAGACTCACTTAAACAGGGGAAGTTTAGATTGGAAATAAGGAAGAACTTCTTTACTGTTAGGGTGGTGAGGCACTGGAATGGGTTGCCCAGGGAAGTTATGGATGCTCCATTGCTGATGGTGTTCAAGGCAAGGCTGGACAGAGCCTTGGATGGCACGGTTAAGTGTGAGGTGTCCCTGCCCACGGCAGGGGGGTTGGAACTAGATGATCTTAAGGTCCTTTCCAACCCTAACTATTCTATGATTCTGTAATGTCTGCCTCGACATCCCTGACCCTACCAACACACATTACCTCTTTGACAACTAAGATATCAGAGGCGGAATCACCAGGTATAAGCCCTTACCGCCAATAGAGAAAGGATAGTCCGGAGTCCTTCTCTTTATGGAAGAAGTGTGTTTGAGCATATTTGGGTCTGTGCCAGGAAATAAAATCTATCTTCCTGGCAGAGCTGATCCCCATCTTTATCAAAGCACTGGTATGTCTGATCCCAGCAGATGCCCAAGGACAAAGCCTCTGGAGTCACCCCCAGGCTCTCCAGTGATTCAGTGAAAGCAGCAGCACTGCAGCAGATGATTGGTTGGGATCTCCTCCAATACTTTATACACCCTGACAAATGGAGCAGTTTCCTCAGAAGTGGAAGCAATTGGTTTAATATTTCAGAATGGCAGAGATTTTTGCAGACATGCAAAAAAGTCCAAAAAATGTTGCTTATCCAATCTGGCAAAGACAGCCCTAAGAGTACCCAATCTCTGAAATGTCATGAGAGAAATCCAACTCTAAATTAAGATGCAAATTTCTACCAGGAAGGCTGTTATAACATGAGAATATCTCTTATCTGTCAGTTTTTATGGAACTGTAAGTATTTACAGTATGATTATATATAGTTCAAAAAGGTATACTTAAAGTAGAGGGTTCAGTAAAATTCTATGGACTGTACAGACAGACGCCTAACTGGAAAATAACTTTGCTCCTTTTTGGCCACTGCTTCTGAATGAATATTGAATGTTGCATTATTTAGTCAAGTTACTTGATATGGTAGAAACTGTGCCATGGAGAAATTCTTCTGGTGAGATAAGAACAACAGATGTAGAACTAGAGCCTCCTACTTCACTGTTAGATTACTTCAGCTGTATTTATTCCATGTATTTAGAATTCCCTTACATCAAACCTTCTGTTGACATCCATGTGCCAAAAAACTCTAAGCCTTTTGCTCTACTGAGCTTTGGAAAAAAACAGAGGCAGATTTTTGATTCCAGAAATTCTTCACTATACAGATACAATTTACTGACATTTCTAGACCTAAATATAAACCACATTCAACAGATACATTATTGTATCATATTATATCAATAATAGGGTTTTCCATGTGAAAGGTGGGGACTCTCCAACCCTAAAATCTGATTCTTACTGTTTCTCTGTCACTAAATTCATTCTCAGAGGATGGCCAGCTGAGTTGGGGATTTTATGCTTCTCTTATACAACCCAGCTTTTTCATGCCAACTTTCAGGTAGCAGGATCACTTTTTATAAAGAAAAGAATACTGCTTTACCAGCATCTTTACAAACACTGGTATCTTCTCTGCGATGTTACCACAGGCATTAGTTGTAAAGCTGGGGAGATAACTTTGCAATCTGAGGATACAGAACTTGTTTCCCAGCCATTGTCTCTCACTTCATGATGCACCATTTCCTAGCACTGCTGCCTTGGATTAATTCCAGCTGAAACTATGCCTATCATTGTGTCTTCTGTTTTATTCCAGTCTCCTGAGATATCCATCACCCTAATAACAGATTTGCCATTTCATTAGAGGTCACGTTGCAGTATTTTGTGTAATTTCTGCATGCTTTTAAAAACATTATTTATTCACTTTATATGGAAATAAAATTTTATGGTAAACCAGAATATTATGATACAGACAAATCTAAAACTTTTATAGAAAGTTTATCTCCCTACATGATAGCCTGCAAATATTTGCATTGCCATCTCACTGCAAATAGGCAGCAAAAACTCTACATGCAGATGGAAAATACCTACTTCATTTTTATTTCTATACCTTACTCTGCAGCAGCAATGGTGTGTCTCTACTTTGTAAATAAGAACACAAACACGGAGAACATCTGGATGCTTAATGGGATGAAAAAGTGGTTTCAAATCATTCACTAAATGAATGTTATTCCATATGCCATGAGTACTATGACAGGTCCCCCTGAAACATAATTTCAATTATATATGCCTCTACCCTCAAAAACTACACTATAAACATCATACAGCTTCCCTCAGTGTGTCTGGTTCCCTGTGGCACACACAGTCCATATTTTTGTGGAAGAATTAAGAATACAATTTGTTCATAATTTCTTAAAGTGGTCTGGGGAGATTTGTGTATATCTGTTTTTTATTAACAGGCATGTTTACAAATTTCATGTTAGATACAGAGTGCAACCAAACCACTAAGGGTTTTAGATCAATGAAATCAGGGCCATAATTCAGGAAAAAAAAAAATCAGATTGCTCAGTGCCATGGATAGTCTTATTTACTACAAGAGAATGCAGGTGTCAAGGACATCTAAGACTACAAGTAAATTACAGGTAGAGCAAATGGGAAAAAAAGGCTTTGTGTTGACAATGCATACTAAATACAGAAATCACTGAATGAGTCCAGAACTCCCCACACCCATAGTTCAGAACACAGCTGCATTTTAAAGGAAATTTCTCTTATAAAACCTCGCATGGCGGCTGGATAGCAAACTCAGAATACTGAAAACTATCAATACATCTATGAGAACTACTTGCTTTAGCCACACATTACATAAATTATGACTTTCTTATGAATCTCTATACCTTAACTATCTTTCAAGACAAGTTTTCTTATCTAGATACATTTCCTATATTTACAGTTCTCATGTAAGCTTTATTTCTCAAGTACGGCTATTTGTAAACTCCTTTTTCTCAAGCTTTGGACTGTTTCTGAAGCCCATTGACATTTTTCAGCTGCAATCCACTGAAATTTTCTCACAAAGTATACTACAAATGAGATATATAGGGCTTTGCAAAGGCTGCTTTCAGAATTCATGCATAATGAATTCACTACCAAGAGATAAAATTAAGAGTTACACAAGGAAAACAAGTCTTCAGCACTGAACCTCTCTCCAAATGCTGAAACGGCTTCTAGCTAGCATAAGCACTCTTCAGGTGAGGAACTCCACAGGCTAGGTGTACTGGAGATACTCATTATATCACAATTGTCTAAAAATTCATATAAATAACACTAGGTAAAATCCTTCCCTGAAGCAGTTTTTGGCTGTGCGCTGAAATTGGCCCAGCATTTGGTCATTTATATCAAATAGTTCAAGACTTGAAATTCAGGATGAGAAAGAATTTAAGCCAATTCAGCAAACATTTTTTTTTCCTAATCAGTACTTTTTGCTCCTGTCTTCAAGAAGAGGTGATTTGAGTCACAGTTTGTTTACTCAGCAGCAAGGCAGACTGCTTAGTGGTGCTTGCCACAAAATACAATTCAATGCTCTACATTTCTGGGACTATGCTTCCTCTTTAGTTCACCTTGGGTTATGTTAAAAACTTACGATAAATTTCAGATTGCCATTGCCCCTGCAGTTAAGAACAGGCATCAGGCAGAAAACATACACTTACAGCTCAGTGGCCCAAACAGGACTGTACGAGCCCTAAGAGGTGGCTCCCAGAACTGGCTGAAGAGGCTTGTTCTGGACTGGTGGCTTTTTGCTCAGGTTGGGGGACGTGGACACAACAGCAGTAATTGCCCTTAGCTCCCCATGGGCTTGCAGGGTCCCTAGGGCTGAGTGTTCTCTTTTCCCTGCCCCTCCCTCCAGTGCATAAGCAGAGCTCTTTAAAATGGCTCTCAGCTCTCTGCCTCCTCAAGCTTATAATTGGGACCAATTAACTTCAGTTAGGGGGAGAATTACTTTATCAGGAGGTCCATGAGTCCTTGGAGACCTTCGTATTTCAACCATTGAACTGGAAGCAAATTAAAGCTCAAAAGCAGACTGCAGCTTTATGTATCATATAAACATACCTAATTGTGATGTTATACAAACAACTCTTGACATCTTTACTGTTTTCAAATGACTCTTTAGTCCACCAAATCTTCCAGAAGTTAGCTTAATTAGGATAGGATGGGTGAGGGAACAGAGGCAGAAAAAGTCCTAGGTCAATTCCCTTTCTCCTAATCTTTTTTCTCACTAGCTGTATTGGAAACAGAACTTTCTACGAAAATTTGGTAGCACTTCAGGACGGACAGTTCATGAGATGCCTGGACACAAAGCTGCTTTTAGATAAGATGGCTCTTGCTTATTTTTACATGTAATAGGTGACACAAAAAGCAAAGAGAAAGTTCCTTTTGTGTCACCATCTTCAAACATCATATATGCAAAGTTGTAGACTCTCTAAAAAAGCCTTCATATGCAGGTATAAACTATGTGCTTATGTGGATCTGATGATAACACATGGGAGCTGCAATAAAATAGGCTACCCAAAGAAAAGCTTGTTTCCAGAGTCACCATGCTCAGACTGTGTGCCCAATTCACAGTGACGGAGAATAGCCCATGCAGCTCTGGTAGTTCTCATGCATGTTTGTCAAGAAATAAGAAGTCAGAAATATAATTATGGAAAGTTTTGTTAGGAGGTCTTAATGGAATATTTGCCATGAACACTCAATTCTGTGAATTAGTAATGAGACCATGATGCAGACTTCTGCTCAGGGATATTATGTCGGTGTATGTTTTATCTTGCTAACCATGCATATTTTCTCAAGGTACAAATGCAGGCATTTTAGTCTACACAAAAAATATTGCCATGCTCTGTAATAGCCATAAGCACAGCATCCTTTTGACACATGAATCATTGTTTGGCCTCTTCCCTCCACTGTACACAAATGCTCTACCATTGTTGGTTTTGAGTTTCCCTGACCCTACTCCTCTTTGGGCCATTCTTTAGCAAGGGCATCTGTTCTGTTGCTGCCAAAGACTTAGAGAGGAGAACTGTCAAGGTTTCATTTTATCTCCTCCTTGGTATTATTTTTACTGTTCCTGTATGTGAAACATCCTTTAGGGAAGCTCTTCTTCTGACTGCCCTTACTAGCTATATTACATCTTTTTCTACAACAAAAAGAAGAGAAAAAAACCCCTTATATTTGTTTGTCATCTTTTATACTGCCTTAACGAAGCTGAAGTTGGATGCACCACGGCTGTACTGTACACATTATGCATTTTACTGAGAGTAGTCTTCATCCTCCCTTTATCACAGTCTCAAATTTGAAGTGTCATCTCTTGCATCCCCTCCTGATAATCACTGTTTTAAGGACAGGAGTAGCCTCTTACAGGAAGTACAAAAGCTGAAAAAAGGATCCCAACTTTTTGCACTAGATATTTTTCAGGGCTGTCTATAATTTCCCACACATATTTTTCCATAGAAACAATACTGTAGCTGCTAAAAGAAGTTACACAGTCCTAAATATAGGGGCTCAGAGACAAGTGGAAAGGGGTTTCAGACAGAAGGACAGAGATGTATCATAAACCAGGTTTTTTCTGGTCCCCACCCCCTCTTAAGATAAGGTCCACGAAATGGATGACTGTCATTGGATCAGCTGCTAATGAACTGCTACAAATCTAGACAAATTAATAAGGAAAATGTTCCCATGTAAAATGAAGAACATATATGTAGTCCAACCATTTGGGTGAGTTAATTACCTGTGTAACTTTGTTAATTAGCATGAGTGTACCAATTATTTTATGGCACTGCAGTAAAAATAAAATGCTATTTTTACGTGTAATGAATCTGCCAACTGTCCTCTTTCTATCTGATGAAAGACTACACATACAGCTTACTGAAGATCCCTTGAAGGAATTTAAAAGCAGAATAACAACTAAACTGCTAGAGGGAATAACAGGAGAAACTGCTGTAAACATGAGAATATAACAGAAAGAGAGCGTAAGAAATCATGTAAAACTGCTTTCATGTGGTTCTTTGAGAATCGTGCATGGCATAAAGCTAGTAATGGTAGCAACCAGAACAAGACATTCAGACAGAGAAAGAAACTTTTGTTTTTCCTGCTATTACAGAAGGCTTATCTATGCATCATTTCAGATCACTGTACCTCAATAAGCCACCAAAATCTGTTCATGGGCTGAGTTTGTTGCCATTCTGTGTCAGCACTGTTGGACTGCTCTTGAGGTTGTAACTGAGAAGCAAGTTGGTCTGCCTTAAATACCAAGCTAAGCGAAACAAGAAAATTAGTTAATTGGGAATCACAAGCCTATTTCTGAGGAATTTATTTGCAATACCAAGAGAAAAATTTGGTGATATTCACTAGTAACTGCATACCAACACATGGAAGTTAAACAACCAGGTTTTTGGGTGCTGTTGCTCCATTTCTAAACACAAAAGCAAAATGTCTAGATTCACCTTATCAGTTCAGCTCTGATGGTCTCCTAGGATCCAATCTCAAGCAAATAAGATTTCTGACTCCATTTTTTTCCCCCCACTGTCCTTTCTGTCTCAAAGACATGCCTAGAAAGTCACTACAGCTCAGGAGTATTTTCTTTAGAGATGTTGCAGAAAGAATAAGTTGCTGAATAGATGCTTTTCCTCCTAAACACTTTTGGGTTTGTGATAGAAAAAAAGCTAAGTAAATTAGAATGAGTTGGTTATAGTTCTTTCTTTTGGTTGCTATTGGAAGTTCATTTTCATTCCCTGTCCCTCTGCCAGAAACAGCCTCCTAATACCAGGACTGCCACATGGAAAATGTCAGCCAGGTACTTGCTGGGGACTTATATGCCAGTATGGCTGAGGTGGGTTTCTGGCCTGCCACCAAGAAAGGGGCTAGTTCCCCAGACTGCATTGGGAAAATATTAGGGACAAACAGCAGAATGGAGTAGATACATAAGGGGAAAGTCAGGGAATCTTAATAGACCCAGAAGTTACACATTTCCACAATTTCTGTAATTTGTTTGAATTCTCTATCTAAACTTTATGTAGCGGTTTGGCTGCTATCTTTTCTCTAATTAGAGCTAAATGTAGACTGTATTTTACTAATTCCCTTAATGTCATTTTCTTGAGTTTGCAGTGGCATTCAGTAATGTCTACCCTGGTGCCCTTTACATAAGGTTCATTTCTTTTCCAAGCAATAACACAGGTTGAGGATTCAAGGGGTGATTTAGAGCTAAATAAGAATGACTTGCATTAGGAGAGAGGGAAGAGGCTTCTTAATGTACTGTAATTTTTTTCTTCCTTTTGTGTTATCACTGCTTTTCCATCTCTCCTTTAATAAGATGTCTCTCCCTGCTCCCTGTTATATGTCTACTTGCAAAGACCTTTGCATCTATCATTTTCTTGTCCTATTTTTGGAGCACATATGTTCCTGTTTTGACCTCAGTTTGCTCTCCTCTGGGACCTAATTTTTTTATGTCTCCTTTCTGCCAGATCTTTTCACAGCTGTCAGATCCCTTCTCTCTAGTAGATCCATAATCTTTCTGACGGCGGTAAGTGCCTGGATTTCTTCCTTGACATGCTGCCTGCTGGGAGAAGGTAGCTCTCCAGGAACTTGCTTAGCTGTGCCATCTCCTGCGCCAAACCCCTCACTTCCAAACACTACAAATGTGGGTGAATTGCAGAGGTTTTAACTCACTATTTTCTCCTTGCACTTCTTTTATATTTTTCTAATACCTTAAAACTTTCCCAGTAACTGCAAACTGAACTTGTTGGCCTTTGCGAGCATGACAGTAAATGTCACTTTTCTTCATTTGATAGGCTTTATTTTTATTTTCTTTACATCATTTGTTTTGTTCAACTTCATTTTTTCTCGTGTCATGTCACCATTCAGTGGCACACTTACTATTTTCATTACTCTGTTCCCTCTTACACTGGTTTTTCCTTTTCTCCCTTTTCAGGTTTGTTATTTTAGCGTGGTGTGCATACAGTTAACATTTTTGCTATTCCTCAACTTCCTGCCACATATTCTTTGGAGACCTCAGTCTGAGAGTCACCGCATCAGATTAAATGGGGAGCACTGGACAGCTGACAGGGTGGGCTCTGGATCTGGGAAGCAATAGCCTGCTCTGGCTGACTGCTTAGCTGGCCCTGAGACACTGGGAATGGTGATGTTCCAGGCAGCCCCTGGGTCAGACTGCACATCGAAATCCCTCCTGGCAGCAGAATTAAGAGCATGAACAAGGAGACGAAGGAGAGTCTTTTCTGCTTTACTCTCAGCCATAGGAACATGTTTGTAGCGGAAAACGTTTGTCCTCATCTCCTCGGGTGCACCTACTAACACACTTAGTGCTGTTCCAAATGACAAGAGTGCCAACGGAAGTACTGACAAAGCTTATAGACAGTGATGCCTCCTGGCACTTGGCCCTACCAGAACAATTCAGCGACTGTGAGTAAAGCAGACAAAGCCTTTTGCCTCCTCTCCTTGTCATTATTGACACCTCTGATGTTGTTGTTCCATTTGTAAAAAACGATTAAAAAGAAAAAAAGAAGGCATGGCTGTGAAACATGGATCAGCCAACCTATTTTCCCTGCTTAGCTGATGTGTGCTATACTTTTGTTCTAGTCAAGTAGCTGTGCAGTTTCAATGTTATAAAACAGTGATGTTGTAGTAGAATATATTAACATTTAAATGAGACGCTCAGGATAACATTTTTTATTTATCTTAAAAAATTACTCTCCGCTAGGTGCATATGGCTAGGCCACACATACCTTTAGCAAACTCAGATTAGATAGTGAACATGTCAATGCTAGAAATGTCTACTGCTAATTAGATGCAATATTGGAGAAAAGAGATATATGCATTGCAAGCAGTGCTCAAGTGAAATGTTAAAAATGATCCATTCTGGTTTTCTTCCCTCTTAGAGCACAAAGAAAATCTACTTAACATGCTTAGTGTCATTACAAAATTCAATTCAAACACAAAGTACGGTATCAAAGGATTGAACATCAGACAAAAAAGTAATTTGCGATGACTGAGCTATCTCTACCAACTTAACTCTAATAGATCCATATTAAAAATTATACCAAATGCAGTTAAAAGGACTTTACCTCCTTTTAAGAGAGAATAATAGTTATTAGGAATTTTCTTTAACCTTAAAGCTGCCTTGCAATTGTTAAGTACAATTCTGCAGCTTGACACATGCAGCAAATCACACAGTATCATGTGAGTAGACTTGTGTGCGACATTTTCATCTTCAGTGATCTTTTCTCAATGAAGAAAATTTTCCCAGAGTGACAGAACCATTCAAGATCTGCACCTTTTCAGGTACTCTCAGATTTCACACAAATGTCATTTACAGGCTTTACATTCTTTTATCCATTACTATTTTTTAAAGACATGTCTATACATCAGATCTGAAGCTACCCTGATAGCATTTCTCATCCAAGTAATTTCTTTGCTGCAGTATTCTGCATCTCTACATTGAAGACAATAAGCCAGGTTTCAGCACTGTTTATCATGTGCCCAGGGCTGGTGTGTCATTTCAGTAAAGGCAGGATGATAATCAGCTAAATAATAAAGGAGAAGAAAAGGGACATAAATAGGTGTTTCTTGCAAAATCCCTTTATGGATTGGAATAAAGCAGACCCTCCTACATTCAGGACAGTAAATGAACAGCTCGCTATCACCCATCAACTTTTCTGCTTTTCTGTAGATGCACTATTCTGAGCACATTAAAGCTATGTTGATAAGACGAAAACTGTTTATTTTTTTAGTCTAGATTTCAAAGAAATGTTCTTAAGAAAGAAGGTATGTCTAAGAAGCAGTGCCTTATCACAGTACTCTTATTAGCATTACTTCAAAGATGCCTTCTACTTGGTCCCAGCTACAAAGACAAAATCTGCATTTGAATACAGATATTCAAAATGAATTTGAAAACTGCTAGAGTCTTATGGAAAAGGTAGACGTATGCCAGAAAACTGAATTATAGCAAAAGGAGAAAGATAGTAAGTGTACACAGACAAGCAGCTATTGTGTGCTGATAAAGAGCCAGAAGAAGAAGAAAACTGCTTATATTTCAGAAGCTTCATACTGATTACAACAAAAATATGCAAATTTCAGTCACTCAACACGTCACCAGTTACCACTAGTGTTGATGTCAAAAATGATCCCTTACTTTATGAAACTATGAGGTCTTTCAATGTCTCTAAGCCATTACTGCTAGGATCACTCAAACAGAGGTTCCAATATATCCAGACCTGTGTGCTGAGATCGTGTTCTATCAGAAAAACATGTAACAAACCCAGGAAGGACAATTACATAGTCTGTATGAGCCCCATGGCTTATTTTTAACATTATTTGGGGGCTTTCTTATATATTACTTATCAACAGATTAACTACTCACATTACTAAAAAGTGTTACTTCATATATAAACATGACCATTTACCTGTTTATCTTCCAGAAAGACAATTGATTTCAATGACAGCTCATACCATTTTCTTAGCAATCTTGTACCTTCATTCATAACCTCCTTCAGTTATAAATGGCTATGCTTAGGTAGGGAAGTTGTGAATACTCCATCCCTGGCAGTGTTCAAGGCCATGTTGGACACAGCCTTGGGTGATATGGTTTAGTGGGAGGTGTCCCTGACCATGGCAGTGGGGTTGGAACTAGATGATCTTGAGGTCCTTTCCAACCCTAACTATTCTATGATTCTATGATGACTTATTGTAATTTGGAGATATCAATCAGTCTAATCTCTCCAGGACATAATACTTCATATATTAAGGTTTCACTTAAAATAATTGCAAAGAATATATGTCAGAAAGCTGTCTTCTTCTTGCCTGTAGTGAAAATCAATGAAGAAATTTGGTTCCCTCACTAGTTTAGCCAACTAGTAATATTCAGAGATTTCTTTTACAAATTTAATTAATTCAATGAATGTTTCCATGGACAGCCATTCTTTTTTGGTTTTTTTTTTTTTTTTTTTTTTTCCCTTTTTTATTTTTAAAGACTGCTCTAAGAACTGCCTGTCATTATTTAATCAAATTTATCTTCCTGGCCTTTCTCTTCTTTCCTGCAAGGGGTACACTTAGTTCTTGTTGAAAGAAAACATTAGAGTTCAAACATATGTTTACAAAATAACTTTAAAGAAAACCTATTAGAGTATGAAAAAATTAGATGTTACAACCCAATTTTCTAAATTTATATGTTGAAATGTTAGCAGGAATTTAGTGAAGAATTCTAAATAGCTTTAAATAAACTCTGACACTCCAAATTAAGTTTTCATTTATGCCTGATCTTGAAACAGTAACTGAGCATGTTCATAACCTATCAGGTCTGATTTTCTAATTCTGTCAAGCATTATAGTCTTTTTAGGTGTAGTTCTTTCAGGAGACTTAGAGAAACCTGCTCACACTTTTAAAAGTCTATCAGTGATGAATTACTAAAGTAACCTACCAAGAGACACAATGGATTCCCCATGCCTTTTTTCAAGTTAAGCCTGTACTTCTTTCCAGAAGATCAGAGTTAGTCAAAAAGAGACTGCATTTTAGCCAAGCAGAAGTTACCAATCTCATTGTAAAGTGGATAAATTATAGTGACTTATACAGTAGAAGAATTTATTGATCCCAAAAGACTCTATTCTACCATGAATCTGTAATAGAATATGGACAGGCATTTTCCCCTCTTTACTAGTCAGTTTTCCTTTATAGGTTGACCCATTCCCATTCTATGTTTATCACTCAAAACTGCCATGCAACTCATTCTGTATTTATGCAATATTATCCTTGTTAGTACGCAGCTACTACAGAAACTGTACATTTCCCCAATCTTCCTATAAACAATCAACTCTTTAAGGATACCTTCCTTGGAGTAAGCAGTAAGGAATAAAGCATACCCTATTTGTTTGTTTGTTTGTTTGTTTAAAGTACATATTTAACAGATACTAATTGCTCACTACTACAGCACCTGGTTAGTTTCTAATTACAATGCTGAGGAAAATCTCCTAGGATTAGATTGCAAAATTAAGACTGACGGACTTTCAACATTTTTAATTTTGAAAGGACTAACATAAGCCAAGATTGAATAAAAAATATCCCCACTAGAAAAGCTGAGAGCTGAACATTTGAACACATTTACACATAGCAGGAAGCCAACTTTGTTAATCCATATTTGGAATCAGGCAGATAAAGCAGGCATTGTTTATAGGCTGGTTTCCTAACTGCAACGTTTATGCGCACATTCACGCCTCATTACACATCAAACAATGTATTAAAAAAAAAAAAAAAGTCATCATAAAACTCAGCCCAATATCCATAACAAATTCAGGCTTTAGTCTGCAACAAATTTACTTGGAATAGCAGAGAACTGAGCAACAGCTGGGGGAAACCCCAAGCCCAAATCAAAAATGGTAACTTCATCTATTCTGGAGGCCAGAAATTCAATGACTGAGAAAGGCTGTGTTATGACTCAGGATCATTTATAAAGATATATTGTTGTAATAAACATGACAGGAATTATCTTTGTCATAAAGCACCAGCTTACACATTTTTCTTTTAAGCAGGTTGAGTTTGTTTGAAGAGATCTTAATTCAAAATACGTAACTGAATATCCTCATGAGGTAACAGACTCCAGGACAAATAAAATAAACAAATGTAGTGAAATTTTATTAAGGGGGGATGCATACAGGGAGTATAGTTAAAGTGGATCTGGTGAGGGAAGCAGTATCACTAGTAAAGCTCTCAGCCTATGCACAGTCCTTCATGGGCTGAACCATTAGTCTGCTTATTGCAAGTCATTAACATTATTTTAATATTGCATTATTGTATTTTATGAGCCACAGGAACAAATTATTAAACTGCAGTAATATAAAAGATTTGTCACAACTGCAATTGTCATCATGTCTTCACCCTCAGATGCTGAGAATTACTAATTCCATCAAACTTCGTACATGTCTGCCCTACGTGGTTACAGAAAAACAAGAATAAAGAACAGTGAAAAAGGCCACAATTTATCTCATTTCTTCTCCTTTTATGGCTTAAGATAATGTTTACCATGCTACCTTGTCAAGCTGGAGATAAATGGAACAGTTGGAACCTAAAGCCCAAACACTTTTGAGCCTGATTGTACTTACACATTAAGAAATGACTGGAAGCAGCCACAGCTCAAGGGGAATCAAATTCTTTGAGAAAGGTCATTATTCCAGAAAAACAGTACACTCTTCAGCTAGTCTGTCTTTCTTTTTTTCTTTTTCCTCCTGTTGTTGTTGAATCATTAAGATCATTTGCACCCTTCCTGCTCCCCACCTGCCAACATTTCAGTAAAACACTGACCATTCTGATGAGAAAGGTGAAAAAAACCCATCAAATTCAAACGAAAAGTTGTATAAAAGTTCATGCGTGATTCAGTCTCCTGCAGTGCTGTTTAGTCTATAGCATAAGCCTCTATGGCTAAAATGTAATAGAGAGGAAAAATAGTGCAGGAAAATGAATTCTAAAACTTTAAACATCACATTTTACCCTTGTCATTCACACAGAGCTAACCCACTACCTTCAATATAAGTAAAACCATGCCACTTTGAAAATAAGCAAGGGGGAAAACTTGAGTACAATATGAATACATGTATTTTTTAAATGTCTGATGCCTGGCAATACTACAACCTGGACATCAAAGTTTTTCATTTCCTATATGTTACAATTCTAAATACAGAAGGAGTGAAAATACTTGGGTTTGTAAGAGAACGGCCCTTCAATATTATAGGTGTCACCCAGCTTGAGGCTGGGCTCAAACTTACAATTTTGACTGCAATGCCACCAGTCCAGCCCATGCAGACTTTATCTGGGTATTTCTGCAGTGGATCAAGGAACCTTTTTCCACAACAGATCAGGAAAGACCCATTCAGTTCAATGCACAAGAGGCTCCAACCTGTGACACCTTCTCCCATATCCAAGACCCTAACAGGTTCTGTGTCATTTGCAGCCTTCACCCATCACTCTCGCTGCACATATTGACATAGCTCTATAAAGCACCACTGCTGTCATAGCCCAGAAGATGAAAAAAAGTTTGTTTGAGGACACTAAAGGGCTGAGTAAGACTTTGAGGCTATGCTCTTGATCAGAAACTGTCATAGGTTCCAATTAACAAAAGGATGAACGCTCCAGCTAAATGGAAAATAAAATTTGTAATCTCAGTTCCTCTTAGTATGTAAATTTAAGAAAAAAAAACCCAAACCAGAAAAATGCAAAAAAATTTAGATGGAGAAAAAAAAATATATGCCCAGAATATTTAAGAAACAGGAGGCATGATAATCAGAAACAGCAGAAAATTGTCTGGTTTTCAGTGACAATGCTGCTGAAACATTGCCTTTACTTAGCAAACACTTTGCAGCTCTCCCACTCAACTTCCTATGTCTACAATATATTTTCAGATTTTTAATCATTTTTAATGATTTCCAAAAGAATTGGGGCAGTATGTGTTAACATTGATACAAAAGTTCAAATCCTAAACAGGTGAAAGATGAAAGGAATGAAGAGAACAGATTTTCTTTTGTGTGGAAATTATCAGCTGGTAGGTAGCTTGGAGCTGGCTAGTAAGAAAACTTATTAAAAGAAATATATTTGCAGAACAGTAGCAGATCCTAGATGGGTCTTTTATTTTCAGGCAATAAAAGGCATCACAGTGTCATCTTTGGCTTTTTAAAACCAAGTTAAAGCTAACTGGTGAGCTTTTTTGGCATCTGTAAGCAATAAAATTCATTCAAGCTGCAGTATTAAATATTTATGTAGGTGTCTGTGTGTGTGTTGGGCAGCTGTATACCCACACTACATAGAAAAGAAAAAAAAAAAATATTAAAAGCTCTAAAAACCAAGTCACAACATTTTTCTTCTCAGATGACACAAAATAATTTCATACCTTAATAACTTTCCTTGCAGAAAAGCCACAGTCCTCTACTTTTCATGAGCTTTATTGTACCTCCTTATAAATAAAGAAAAAGATTATAACTGTAAATTTCTTCTTCAGTCTGACCTTTCCTCTTTAAAACATAAATTAATCCAGTGGAGATGCCTGTTATCTAATGGTATTGTACAGGGCAACGGAAATGTCTCTCCAAACTTAGATGTCTTCATGATATACTCCAAATTAGGTGGAAAGAACATGGACCTAATTAGAAAAAAAATACCTCTGCTCTTCAGTGATGCTGAAAACATTATCTAGCTTTGAGTATGTTCTTCAGAAGCCTGAGAGCCTTAAAAAACACCGTCTTTCACCCTTAACATTTCCCCTCTACAGGCTGGAGAAATGCATTAAACAGACATGAGGCCACTTTTCTGTGCTGTACTAAGGGCACTTAAACCTTACTTTTCAAGTTACATGAAACTTCTTCCTTCTTGGAGACTACAATATAGTTTGTTTTTCCAAACCACCATGAATGTTGTTAAAACCAGAGGCTAATGCAAAACTAGTTAGCTCCTATGCAAGATAACTTCACACCACTGCTGTAGTTTGCAGATCCAGTCCTGAATACAGGCTGCCAATCTGGTTCAAAGGCAGCTGTTTCAAAAACTCCTCAAGGATAAAACCACTTCTGGTCTGAAAAAGATTTTGGGATTGTGGCTTTGGATGGAAAAGCTCAGTGAGATACTTTACTACACAAATAGCTACCATAGTTGGAGTTATTCTCGTGTAAAGACATTTGGTTCTACAGTTTTGACTATGGTAAAGCAAGGCATATGTACATGACCTTCAGGCCTCTTTTGAACTCCTGTATACTGTAAACATTGAAGGAAATTAATCAAAACACTTTAAAAAGAAAAAAAATACTTTAAGTTATTCCCACATACACACTTACTTATGTAAGACCTGCTGCCTGCCTGAATGTATACAGTTTCAGAAAAAAAAAAACAGATATAAAACTCTACTTGCAGGTCTATGCATGAGAAAAAATATTAAAGACTCTATGAATGATGGCCTCTACAGGGTAGTACTTTGGTTATGAAGAATTACTTTGAGCTGTTAGTCTTTGATCAATAGCTTATCTCCCCTGTAAGAGTTATACACATGGTTTTGAGTGAGAAGCAAGGGCTGGTGTGCTATCAGATATTCATACTCTGATGTCAGATGTGTAAACTGACTTCCACCCCAGGTATGTGGGAAGAGGACAAAGTCTGTGTGATGACAGAAGAAACTTTTACCCAGCAGAGCTGCTGGACATTAACTTGTATGGACAAGATCCTTGGTTCTGCAAAAGAGCGATTTTGTAATTCTGCCTCACTGGCAGGTACTGCAGGTGCTCAAGCGTGTCATGTAGCACTAATTAAAGGACAGCTTTCTCTACATTACCAGTATTGTCCTTCTGTGATGCTGAGCATCCCCACATTCAGAGTCTATTTCTCTGGCTAATTTTAGACATGCAGGCAACTTTTTCTGCAATTAGGCAAGAAACATATGGCTGTTAGACTGTACCTGTCACAAGTTGCCATGTTGAGTTTAAAAAGATATCAGATGAACTCAACAGGAAGCATTCACTGGATCTCCTGCAGTGCTCGTGCTTATTGTGTAATTGCCACAGCACTGAGGACATGTGCACAGTGTGTCAGATCACATTAACACACTGATGTTCCTCCACCTCCCAGCAGACCTGCTGCTGCTCATTGCAGTACCTTGAAACATGGCAGTCTGCGCGCTCTCAGGCCCTGGCAGCTGGCCCTCCATTGCAGTAGGCATTGTTCCCTATCTAAACCAAAAGCCAGGCTTAAAAAAGGCTACCTTCCATTTGCACCAGACCTGACCCTAGTTTTACACGGTTTCAGAGTGGAACGTTGAAACTGGATAGATGCAAGAAAATCTAAAATGCCTACCCTATTCCCTCACTATCCTTTTCTTGTAATACCTTGGTCCTTAGCTAAAAAGGATAGTAAATTAAAAAAGACATCTATCATGAAAGAATCTAGGGGATAACATAAGTTTCTGCAGATAATCTCAGATAAATCAATCTCTGCTACTTATCTGAGATTTGCTTGAAAGACCTAACAGGATGATTTTTACACTTAACGCATGTCTGTTTCTAGTCAAGCAATGTGATTACCCAGCGTTGGATTTCCACTGTAAAATTAAACTTGCTTTCCCATATGGCAGTAATTGCAGTACAGGATCTCAGTAGGCGTATAAAACAGAGAGTACAAGAAAGAAGCAGAAGGAAACTATGCCAATTCTGAAAACATTTTTATGCAAATTGAAAGCTAAACCCAGTATCTTTAACTAAACAGCATATTTTCATCTTTTGGAATCAAAATAGATTTAGGTATTTAGTTTAGGTCTATAGGTATACAGACCAGTTACCTCATTGCTTATTTTAAGAAAATGACACATAACACAGGTGTGAGGGGGTAGTAAGATAACTGCATTTGATTTTCTTCTTTTGAAGCCCATATGTCAAGAAATAGAAAAGCAATTTTGAGAGACCTTATCGAATCCAGAATGATCAAAAAGATAAGGTTTTACTAGGAAATACTAAGGGCTGCATGAGTCATAAATTTTTTATGTGTGGTTATAATGAGATTTTTTTATATATATATAATAAAAGAGGTCCACTTTTCATTTCAGTTCTATTGGGCATGTTTGCAGAGGTATTTTTGCAATGAACAACTTACTGCTTCTCCTTGCTGTTAGCACTGCAAAGTTACTTTGAAAAATTAAGTAGATCTTACTTTACCTCACATACAGCTCTTAGTAAAAGCCGCTATTGCTGCCATTTTGTATGTGATGGCACTAAACAAAGACACTAACAGTCTGAATAAGTCTCAACTGATTTTTGGAGCTTGGTTCAACTTTTTCCAAGCTAGAAATTTAGAAAACTGTGTTCACATGCTTTTCCAGGTGGATGTAGGTACATTTGCTAGTAAAAGAAGTCTACCTGCTATAAAACCTGCTTAGTTTTTCATCCAATTTCATTTCCAGATGTTAAATTTTCAAACGTAAAGATGAAATTTCAGGATTCTATTGTGATAATATTTTTAAACAGTATGTCCCTATATTGTAACCTACAAATCTCTGAAAAACAATTTCACATCCAAAATGATAGTCATAATCATAAACTATTGGGGAAAATAAATATGTTTTTTCCTCTGAATCTTGTTGTGAAGGCCTTACAAATTTAGTACTCCTTTAACTCAGTCTCTTGTCTACCAGAGGAGGTTCTTTTATTCCAAAATACTTTCAAAACCTTACTAAATTCACTATTAGTTTGCTTACTAGAGTCTGACATTTCCTCTATCGACTGCAAAACGTTGCATTGGAAATGTGAATCAAGTCTGTCAGAGAAATGAGCTGCTGCTCAGAAATGAGACACTGTTCTCTACATAAGTAAAACTGTTCTACAAGTAGATTCTGACTTTCAATTCATGAACATCAGTTTTCAGTCAATACTGTATTGCTTTATTTTTCCCCTTAAAGATGGTTAGGATAGAAACTTAGTGTCTAAATAACATTATTTATATTTTTTAAATGCTTTGTTTTACGATCAAAACCTATTTTCTCTAACCCTAGTTGGCGGCAGGAAAAGCCTAATTTAGAGGAGGATACTTTTGAATCAAAAAGAAGTAAAACATCGCAATAAATTTTTTCCTGCTTGTTTAAAATTTTCCAATATTGGAAAAAAATGATCAGTAAAGCACTACATTTAATTCTTGAATGTCTAAACTTGTTCAGCTGTTTCTTAGCTGTTACTAAGAGCTAGGAGCTCTCCATGCAAACATTATATAAATACATTTTCTTCTGCTATGAAGTAAGAAATTAGTAAAACACCATGTCTCAACATTTGTAATTAGGAAGCCATAAATTCCAACAAAATTGAGTTTATTTGCTTCTCACATACATATAGGTAATTCCATGTAGACACAGATACATTTCTACTGCGCTGTAAGAAAATCTTGCAGCACACTGAAATCAGCTTCCATGGGGGAGCTGCAATGATCTATTTGTTGTAACAGACTTTGTTATTTAGGGACCACAGAAATTCTTCCCTGGATCTGAGAGTACTCCCTTGTTACAGTAAGCTCAGTTTATATTGGCATTGTTAAATTCAGCTCTTGAAAAAACTCCAGACTCTACATGCAGAACCTCTCCTGATCCCCTCCCAAGATAAAACCAAAAACTAATAACTACAAGTGCACAGCAAGAATGACATGTACTTGAAAATAATAGCTAGTTAGGCAAGCAGCTTTTTAAAAAATTAGCAAATCAGCATCTGGCCCCGACAAGACATCTCCATTTTCTCCCCTTCCCTTCCTCATTTTTTAGCTTTCTATCAGAGTCAATCATAGAATTTCTTTAGGGTTAGGAAAGACCTTTGTTTAACTGGGAGCCCCGGGAAGTCTCAATCATGACAGACCTCTCACAAATTTGGTGGACACTGGAAAAATCTGTAAACAACCTCACAAAATGAATTCTGAGATCTCAAGGAATGCCATTATGACTTCATACAGTCCTAGAAAAGATACTGTATTTTCATCTTCCTGCTAAGTTTATGTACAATACTTAAGGCAACAAACACACAAGATACATGAATTGTTTACACTGTTCTGCAAATTATTTAAGCAGTTATATATAGTAATGGAGTAGTATACATCAAATTAGCTTGTAAAATACAAAGCACATATAGGATAAATGGAACAGCAATGTGGAAAAATAAGCCCATTAGTACTGCACTCAATAGTAGGATCCCATTAAGAAGTACTTTAATTAATGCCAGTCCTTGAATGCTTGTGGTAACTGAGACAAAGGAACAGATTTTTAAGAGATGCCAATGTTTTTCAGCCTAAAGTGAATGCACACAGATTATTTATGATGCTTTAATTGTCTGTAAGGAGAAATAACTACTCTTGATTTTACTAACCACACTTAGTTTCTTCATGCCTTTTCAAGTATTGTTTTCACAGCAGTGCCAGTAATGGTCTAGCCTCGAGCAAAATATAACTAGTAAGGCTACCTTACCAGAACTTAGTATGTCACCAGCTAGAGTAGGTGATGAACAGCAGTCAGATATGAAACAGATCCCGGCTGCACAAAATATCTGAAGGGCAAAAGAACAGACAGAAAAATTCTCCCAGGCTTCTGCCTTCAAAAATAATGCTTTCATTCTCTGTGTTCAAGTAATTAAGAAACATTTTTTTAATAATAGCTTTTTTCATCTGTCTGTGACTGGTACTCTGCATAGTAAACTCCTAACAGCATAAGTGAGCTCAAATCTCTCTTGGTTGAGTTTCCTAAACGTGGCTCTACAAACAAGTCAGAAACAAGCTTTCTTACCAGTAAGTACAAAATCTGCTTTGACAAACTGAGTGTTGTGCATCAGTTTAATTTTTACACAGCATGAGCAAATCTTCATTCCCAACACATGCCGTGCACGTTATATCATGGTTCCTCCAAAGTTTACATCAATGTCTACACATTTGCATCTTTCATAAGCCAAGCTCTAGCACTAAGTGGCAACTTAACCAGAAAATACATAATTCAACAGCTCCCCAAATGTCCTTGTTCACTGCCACATTACATATGTTTCTTCCTCAGTTCAACACCAGGAGGATCTTTGATAGACAAGTGTGTTACTACTGCAAACTTACACATACATACACATCTTTTAGACACTTCAAGCACTCACTTTTAGGACGTTAGTATTTGGGTGATCTGTTCTCACCACCTGCAGTTCTGAATTCCCAGCTACCCATATGCTGAATCAATACTGAAAAAAACCTTCACACCAAGCTGCTCTTTTCCCAGTAGTAGGTGCTGTGTTATGTGAAAAAAAGATCTACTTGGACAACTTGGCTATCACAAAATGCACCCTTATCACTGTATCTGCAGGGAAAGCTCAAAATTCTATTTGCCGTTACTGATGACACATATGGAAGAAACTGGTTAGTGCAGGGAAATAGCGGAGGAGAGGCAAGCAGCAAAGACAGCAAGCTCCTTCGAGTCTATGGCTGCTGGGACTCATTTTTCCCCACAGTTTTTCTCCCTCCAAATGCATGAATGTGGGGGAGCTAGAAAGAAAAATATCCTTCAAATCCCTCTGAAAGTCTCAGTGCCGGTTTCAGCTCTCTACACCATCCCTGCACTCCTGTCTTTTCCCACTTTTGTGTGACACTCAGCACCCTGGTGTCTCTGTCGCAGCCACTGGCTCTCCAGAAGTCCATTCTCCATAGGAAAAAGCTGCCACGCTGCCTCTTTTCCTCCTCTAATGTTGCCAGACTCCTCTGAGAGGAACTGTGGGCAGCATCACAGCATTGGGTGGGCAGCACGTGTTACACTTTGTCACCCTGACTGGAGATTTTGAGATGGTGGATGGACTTAAACAGATAACTCCTTTCAGCTGAAAAGAGAAAATAGGAAACAAGGGAAACTTTTCTGAGTCTCCATGAAAACTGGGAAGTGAGGAAAGTTATTTTGATTCTTTTGGATGCGCTGCTTATCAACATGTCAGGGGTAGTGTGGTTATGAAACTCAAATTGCTAAAACAAGATCAGCAGTTGGATTGGAGACCAGTTCTGAGAGACAGGACCAGTGCTCTGAGGATTTCCTTCATGTTTAACGGAATGGTCACAACTACTTTTCTACATGGGGCATTTCTGCTTATGAAATACCGAGTGGAACAGTATTCAGTGCACCCAATTCTGCCAAACCACCCAGAAAAAACTCAGACTAGTTCTCTGAGATCACAGGTCAAGTCTATAATATTTTTCTTCTATTCTTTTCAGAAGACAGAGATTATATAAAATCCATCTATTCTGTTAGCACTGTCAGACCTCTGCAACACACAGGTGCTTGATGTATGGTATTAGCTTTCCAGACGTTTTGATATCCTGTCATACCAATAAGCTATTGAGATTGAAAAGTGAATTGAGAAGAGAGAAGGAAAATGTCTCAATTCTTCTGACAGCCAAGAATAATTTCACAAATGTTCTGTTCCCCTGAGGTATCACCAGATAAGCATGAGCTCTATTCCCATTCAGCTGGCACTTGCTCTATAATACTGCTGGCTGTCACCAGAATGAAGACATGCTGCCTTCTTGAGAGCAGCATGAGAAAATGCCACAAACTGTAAAGGGTCATCAAGAAAATCTGCATTAACATCTGTGACCATAAAGCACTCTGCCTCTGCTGGAGGTAAAAGCCACAATGTAGTGCAAACAAACAGATTTGGACAGAACTACAGCAGCATGTAGCACTTGCAAAGAGTTTCAGATCTGGGTATTTGTGCTCAGTGATTATGCTGAGTGGGGTAGTTGTCACTAGGAAGTTTTTCTCCTTGTGAAGCTGTGCTGGTTTGAGTGGTTTGCATAGTTTGTGCATATAAGGTTGTACAGGACTGTTCCATATAGATGGGCCTATTTAAAAAGAAGGAGCAAGCAGATACTTTCAAAACTCATTTGAAGATGGAAGCATCAATTGGTCATCTCAAACTGCAGCTACCCAGCAAGAGTTTCAGGTGGGCAAATAGAGACACATAAACACACAGAGAAGACAGACCAGTGTGCCTCTGACAAGAGAGAGCTTTGCAGCATGGCTCACTGAAGTCTCGTAAGCATCATCTGCAACCTGGCACAGCGCCTCAGATGCTAAAATAAGCGGACCTTACAGAACTTGTCACACAGAAACATCAGATTTTCATTATTTATTATGATTGTTGGTTAAATTATGCCCTCAAGGTTTGGGCTTGAGCAGAAATCCATAATGAGAGAATAAAAACATAAGATTTTCTCCACCCAAAGGGATAAAACAGAAGATTTTTCTTCATACTTCTATTTTTCTTGTTACAAGAGGAGCAGAGTAACACAGGCAGCAACAGGCAATGCTCCCTAGCTCCACTCTGAACAAGATCTCAAGGCAGCACATTTTACTGTATAGTCACTCCTCCGAGGTTTTCAACACCTCTAGGTACAAATGAAGCCCCACTTACCTGCTCACCTACTTTTCCCTGCATTTCTTGGGACAGCTGCTGCATGCCACACTCAGAGCTCTCCTAAAATCTCCCGAAATAGATCACGTGTGGGGGGGGGTTAATTATATTGGGTAGGGAGAGGGGAATCTGCATGCTTCTTATCAGAGCTGATTTCAGAGACCAACCACCAGAAAAAGAAAGGAAAGGTGAAGAAGAGTAAACTGTAACTTCAGGTTACATGAAGCTTCAGGGTAGGTAAAACCACACCTGGGCAGGATGACCCAACTCTAAGGACTCTACCTCTGCTAAGAGTCCGTGTGAATCAACCTTCTGCTTCTGTAAATGGTGAATTAGCTTTTCTATTCAACTCAGTGTACTAACATTTGCCTACTCCTGGTTGGTGCACACCACCAGCCAACAGGTTACATCTACCCAAACAATTGCTACTTTTTCCCATTTTGGTTACATTTTTCTTCTTTCTTATGCTGTCTCTAAAATAATCCTCATTAGGCATTCACGTCAGATCTGCCTCCCTCCTAACCCCTAGTAGAGCACCAGTAATCTCTTTGCTGAGCTGTCGTAGGAAGAGAAGTAGTGTGCTCAGGAGTGGCTAGGAGGATTACTGGGATTGAAAATTAACTGCTAAAATTTTGGGGTAAAGAATTGACTGGGATCAGAGCAGACCAGGGAAGAGGTATGGAAAACTCACTGAATGAGCTATCAGACTCTAGGCAGTGCAAAAGCCCCCAAAATGCCATGTAGGGTTACCACATTTTCATTTACATGCAGAGTTTAAAATTTCTTTGCCCTGTCAAAATGTATTAGGCACATTTGAGCTGCTCTATGCTATGGCTAACATTTTTCTTCATGGAAACTCAGAGAAGCTTTCTTGGTGCTAATACACAATAGGATATAGTAGAAATATACCAGTTCAGTTAAGATACCTCTGATGGGATAAGCTTCACGCACACAGGCTAAAGAAAAATCTTCTTTCCTTCAACGATTACAGTTATCATTCACTAAAAGGAAGCTGTTTGAGAATCAGACATTGTTGAGCAAATCATAAAACTCCCTATTATGATCTGAAAATGCACTTTTCACCTAGTTATGGAGAGACTTAGTTGTCACTGGGCTGTTTTGGTTTTTTTTTCAAAATAGGAAACTGCACCTTTATTAAAATCCAAAGACTAGTAATTCTTTGTATAAAACAGTAAAATCTTTTTTTCCTTCTTTTTAGCATGTCTCTGATACATTATGGTCAGTGTGCTGTCGTGGTTTAAACCATAAATCAGCCACGCAGTTTGCTCACTCACTTCCCCCTTTTCCTTCCCTCTGCTCCTGGAGGGATGGGAAAGAGAATCGAAAGAATGCAATTCCCATAGGTTGAGATAAAAACATTTTAATAACTAAGGTATAACACAAACCACTACTGCTACTACTCGTAATAATAATGACAAGAGAAATACAAGGGAAAAGAATACAACAGCTCACCACGTATACTCAGCCCGACCAAGCCAG